>CAUYRT010027596.1:0-25214 GCA_963574885.1 Lepilemur ruficaudatus | reverse complement strand
CAATTAATTTCTTTCTATTTTTAGTAGAGATGGGGTCTCGCTCTTGCTCAGGCTGGTTTCGAACTCCTGACCTTGAGCGATCCGCCCGCCTCGGCCTCCCAGAGTGCTAGGATTACAGGCGTGAGCCACCGCGCCCGGCCTGAGAAAGACAATACAAATTTAAGGCCTTCTTAAAATAAATAACAACAGCAAAACTCACAAGACTCTTTCTGTAGCTGTTTATTCCCCTAAATACTTTTTAGTGTGTTGAAGGGAACGTCTAAAAACTTGTATTTTTCTGCTTCTTTTATACAATTGCATTTGTAGCTTTTGCCAGTGTGTTTTATTATTTTAAAAAATTCTCATTTTTGTGCATGCTGCTGAATATAGTAGAGGAAGTTATTGTTTTATGAGTTTACTATCTCCATTACTTTGCCTTTCATAAATATTTTACATATGCCTCCCATATTAGCCCATCTGTTATTCCCTAAGGTAGTAAAATATGTGGAAGGGCAAAGTACTGCCATTATTTTGTTTGTGTGTTTGTGATGAGTTTTTCTATTATTCTGATGACATTCTTTTGGGATTTTTAATGGGGTAAGTTTAGCACATTTTCTTAAGTGCAGTTAAGCAGATATCTATAATCATCCCTTCTGCCAGAAATAAGAGGCATGCAGTCTTATTTTTGGCTTTCCTGGGACTTGGGGTGAGTAGCAGCTATTAGTTACTCTATGCTAAGGTGGTGATATTTGTCATTCAAAATGAAAACTGAAGGTAACTGAAAAAGACCTCGTAACTTCCACTATTGATCACAAAAGGGCAATTCACAGCCATCAAAAGGTGTATTTTGCTCCACAGACTGGTGAAACATTGGAGATCAATGTAGTCATCAAGTGGCAGCTTTTTCTGTTCTTTGAAATCCACTTCTCTTCCACCAGTAATGCATGGGCTGGCCAGGCTTTGGGGTAAATTACTCTATTTTTTTAGGTAATTGGGCCCTCAATCAATGCTAAACATATTTATTTAATAGATTTTTATGGATGCGAAGTCTGTTAGTCAATTTAGTGGCTAAGACTGATTCCTGAGAATCAGTGTGTTACTATAACTGTGTAATACATCAGACTTGGAAAAAAATAAAACAAACATTTCAACAGAACAGACATTCCAGTTTGCCCCCATCTGTCCCATTTCCTTGTTCCCAGTGACCCCAAACAATTTTTCCCAGGATGTCTGCTTGTTTAGATGTTTTAATATTATGGTAATAGAATCCAGTTTCCACTAGTTGTTTGTTGCCTTGCTGTCCTGCTTAATCATTGGGTCTGTTTTCTTACTCATCATGTTAATTTTACTTGTGCTAAGGTCCCTTGGTCTCATTCCAGGAGACATTCTTCCTGTGGTTCATATATGTTGTCTGGGTAGATAATGATATTATTACCCACTGGTTTGGTATTCTTGCTATGTTAGAGATTTCACAGTGGTGGAAGGCAAAGAATTCATTATTAAGGAATATGGACTGAATTCTCAGGCATCATTTTCCCTTTATGATCCAAGTAATGGTCTTATGCTATTAAAAGTAGATTGAAGATTATCATATTTATTATGCTGTGGGGTAAAAATGAAAATCTACAAACACAAGACTTGGTTTTCAAATGTGGAATTAGAACTGCATGAAAGCAAAGACTTCTTCATTCAGTGATACTCTTCCTGTGAGACAAGATTCATAGAAAAAGAAGATATGTCATGGATTTTTTTTTATAACCCATGATACAACTTACCTTATCAACAGAAATTGCACTAGTCTGTTTTCTATTTCTATAACAGAATATCACAGACTGGGAAAATTATAAAGAATAGAGATTTATTTAGCTCATGGTTGTAGAGATTGGGAAGTCCAAGAGCATGGCCCTGGGCATCTGGTGAGGGCCTTCCTCTGTGTCATGACATTGTTGGAGGCATCACAGGGTGAGACACAGCAAGCTCGGTCTCTCTTCCTCTTCTTATAAAGTTATGAGTCCCATCATGGGAGCCCCACCCTGATGACCTTATCTAATTCTAATTACCTGCCAAAGGCACCACCTCCAATCAACACATGCATTTGGGGATTAAATTTCCAACACATGAAGTTTGGGGGACACATTCAAATCACAGCAGTCTTCAATTTCTCTCCATTGTTGCCACATCATGCTGTTTTTTCTAAGTCATGTTCTGTTACTCTGTTCTCTTTTCCTCAAAAAACACAAACGTGAATGCCTGATAAATATTTGGTAAATGAAAGAAATCAATTTTTTGTACTGTTCTATCAATTCTGCATTCTCATTGCCTAACATCTCTGATTTCTTTTCCTTTCTATCCAAATGTGGTTTCATACAAGGATCAGAAACTCATTCACCCTGAGACTCAAATAACTAATATGAGCTGCATGTGCTACTACACATAGGGATAAAAGTCTGAAGCTGAAAGTGTTAAACTCTAATAAAATAAGTCAGGCATTAGGCCTCCTTTCTAGTGAAGCTAATCCTGTTATCTTCACCTTCAAATTATGTGCAGTAGCTGAACACTTTACTAGCTTCCACTGCTATCACCCTAGTCCAAGCCACCAACATTTGGACAATACAATAGCCTCCTAAGTGATCTCTCTGCCTGCTCTCTGTGTTATATTATGCCAAAACAGCCAAAATGATGCTTTCAAAGTAAAGTCATGCCACACCTGTGATGAAACCCTTCTAGTGCTTTCTCATTTCTTTCAATAGAAGAGCAAAGTCCTTAGAGTGACTTCTAAAGTCCTCCATCCTCCATTATCTTCTCCCTCTCTGTTCTCATCTCTTCTTGCTTGCACCCTATTCATCTGCCTCTAACCACACTGGCCTCTTCGATGTCCTTTCAATTTTAGGTCTTTGCATTTTCTGTTCCCCCTGCCTGGAATGTTTTTCCATCAGATGTCAGCAAGGCTCACTTCCTTCATTTCCTGTATGTCTCTGCTCAAATGTCACTTTATCAGAGAGGCCTTCCCTGGACACTACATAAAAAAATAGTAACTCTCTGCAGTCCCAGTGTGCCTTCTTTGTCCATTTCCATATTAGTTTCTCCACATCACTCATTAAGAGCTGATATATTATGTATTATTGGTTATCTCTCTGTGCCCTTTCTCTGGCCCAGTGCAAACACTGTGAGGGCAGAATTTGTCTCCTTTGTTCATTACTATGTCCCCAGTACCGACAGCTGAACCTACTTCCAAAAGTTTCTTTAATGAATGAGTGAATTGCTGATTGGTCACATCAGTGGGATTGGTCATCTACTTGGTAAGGGGACCCTCTCCCAAAGCATCTGAAATTACACTGGGTAGGGCAAACCTACTCCACCCCATTATATATTTTTTCATACGAGTAGAGATTTTCATCCTATGTGGGCACACCAATCTCTCCAGTTAGGGGTATTCTCCAGAGAAATTGACCAAAAGTAAAAAAAGAAGTAGGGAAGAGAAATAGAGTATAATAAATTGATATTAGACCCTTGTTTGCTTTGTTTAAAGGAATTGAGCATCTGAAACTAATATACAAGCAATAATTCATCATATACATATTTCCTTTTTAAAGTTAGCGTATCTACATAGTTCTGAGCGTAATACCCTGTTCTCAAAGACATTTCACAAATTTGGGCTTACATGAAAATGTGTATGACTGTAGGTATTGCTCATGCTATATTGAACTCTCTGATTTAGGAACTGTTTTTGAGTTTGCATTCTGTTCAAATGCACAGGATGGGAGAGGAAACTATGCAATGTAATTTAATTGAAGAAAGTAATAATTGCTTTTAAATATCATTTAATGGGAGAAGTTATGTCTTTGACATAAACATTTAGCCAGTCAACACTAACAATATTCTTTTATTTGTCTTCATCAAATCACATTTCCTGAGAAGCTTTGTGGGTAGCTTCCTGGAAGATCATGCTTTCTCTGTGAGCAGCTTGGTTGTGTGGACCGTGGGGTCTCAGATGGACATGATTTAAACTGTTGAGCTCCCTGGCGTGGGACTTTTGAGAATAATACAAGTCTGTACCCATGCTGATAGAACAAGATGCCATCAGGTGTGGAGCTGAAGGGAAAGCTTTTAACTTAAAAAAAAAAATCATTGAATTTGCCAGTGTTAAGATTCTCATTGTCAGAATAGTCACTGAGCTGAATTTTGTAACTGAGCTGAGGCAGAAAATCCAGAGAGGCCATATAGGAGCTTTTGAGACTTCAGTTACCGAATTCCTTAAAGTATCTAATAGAGCTCTAGTTTTCTCATCTAGAAATGTGGTTATTAGAGTAAATGTTCCTTAGCAGCCCTCCCAGCTCCAGTCTTTGTGGTCACTGTTATTAAGGAAGGTGGGATATATTTGCGTGGAGAAAACCTAATGAAGTATCAAATAAAAAACAAAATGATTTAAGGTTTGCTAAAAGGCAGTTGTGAGACAAATACAAGGGCAATGTTAAACGGAAGAAAGGAGAGGTACTAAACATCAATTCTCTAATACATGAAGGGTTACTTGTGATAGCTGGAGACTCTCTATCTTTCCATCCTCAATGAGGAAGGGAGTGAAAGGGAGATTCTCAGGAATATTGTGGACTTCCCAAAGGGAAAAATGGGTTGAGATTTATCTGATTTGGATGCTTTAGATATATATAGTCTGCCGTGGACGCAGCTGGTTTAAGTTGCTGAATAGGCTTTTCTTGCATTACTCATTGAGGATTTATGTTTATATTTATGCCCGTGGCAAGAAAGACCTTAAATTCAGTCTATGTTACCATATAACTTGCTAATTTGCTTGGCCAAACTAGTACATAGTGTCATTATGGGACTCCCCGAACTTAGAGTACGGGCATGAGATGCTGTTTTTCTGGAGTTGCACTATAGAGAAGAAACCTGGGTGTTATGTGATATGGTATTCTTTTATGAAGTCATCTTCAGACTTCAATGGCTTGTCCCCTACTAATGAGGGTATCTTCTGAGGCTCGGCCATTGATAAATACAGCCTTGTCCTCATGCATTTGCTTTCTGTTGCTGTAGCTGTATGGAAAATTATGCCATGACTCTTGATCTTTTCATACTACTGCTTTTTATAATGTGAAAATACTTTGTAATAAAGAATAATTCTATTAATTAAGCAGTTCACACATTACCACCCAGACAAGTGACTTTTTGAGTAAGGTTTTGGCAGAGAAATCAATCTCCATATGCCTGCAACTCCTTGGGGACCTAAATCTGGATATCATTAGTTAACAGGAGTCTCTTGGCTGATCTTAATGTTAATGACAGACATACATCTGAATGATTACCATGAACAAGAGACACACACGTCCTTAGGACCAAGTCTGGGTACATAATAGCTCCAAAGACTATGAGGCAGACTTCATTTCTTACTTCTCCCCAGTCGAGGCTCAGGCCAACATTCTCACCTGCTCGGCTCCTATAGGGTTTTATGCTGGCTAACCTCATGTGTGCTTCCAGCTTATCTCTTTCGATATTATGTAGTTTTATTTACATTCCCAGCATATGTTCTGGATTGCCTGTCCTTAGGAACCAACTCTGGGAAGCTCTTTTACTTCCAAAGCTAACAGAATGAAGAATGACCTCTTTTCTTTTTCACGCAAATACAAAGGATGTTTGCGTATGTGTGTGGGTGTGGGAGCAGCGGTACAAGTATGAGTTTGGAATTTCAGGGTCTCTGAGTTAATAGTGCCATTAGAAGGAGCATGCTCACTTTTAGTAAATGTTTTCTGAGTGGCCAGTTGCTTCTATGCTGGAAATGCCTTTCCTGGAGGTTGCAGAGGCAGCTTGGGAAATAATTGCATGGGGATGTGGCTACTGGCATCACACAGCAAAGGACGGGAGTTCAGAACGCCCCTCCCTCTCTGAAACCCTGCTTCCTCCTTGATGGCCTAAAAAGACCTTCCTGCATTGCACTGATAACAGTGGATGAAGTAGACAAGCATGGTTTGGGCAGAGGTTCTCAAAATGTTTCCTTTGGACCACTTCCATTGAACCAGCTGGGGTATCTGTTACAAACCAGATTTCTGGCCTTTGCCCCAGACCACATGAATTAGATTATCTATGGGTGGGGCCTGGGTTTCCCCATTTCAAAGAGGTTATTTTTTGTACACAAATATTTGGGAACCATTGACTCATGGGTACTCTTAATAGAGAAAAGTTAAGGTTTCATTTATTTTTATAATTCTGACTTCCACTGTTTCTAGTTAATTAGACACATCTTTTGCACATAGCAATATGTAAAACATTTCTCAAACAGTGAGTTTTCCAAGGTGTCCTTAACCATGTTCTTCCTTCCATGGCTGCTTCTGAGTTTGGTCATGCTTTTTCACCCTTTTAGAGCAATTTCTCAGCCTTAAAAATTCAATGCCAATACTTTTGGCCATCCTGTAGCTTCCCTCAGGGGGCTTCCCTGTGCTCCAGAGCAATTTGGTGCTTCTGCTACTCTCTTGCCAGAGAATAAACTGGGAATTGATATGGCCGCACTTTCCAGTCTGGGTGACTTCTTGGTATTACATGGGATTAAGTACATTAAGTCACTATAATCCTTGATAAGAGTACAGTATTGGATTGATTTGGGATTTGGAGAGTGTGACATCAAAAAAATGATCACAGATTCTTTGAGAGATGGGGCTCATGCCCCTCCCCTTGAATCTGGGCAGGCTCTGTCACAGCTTTGATAAATACATACAGTACCAGTCATGTTGTATCAGTTTCCTGGCCAAACCAGTTTCTACTTCCTTTTTTATGGAACATGCTCTGTGGGAGCCAATGTGTAGAGGCTTCTTTCCAAGGTACCAAGAATAAAAGTGAAACCATTGTGGATCCTCCACATCATTTCAGTCTCTGCTAAAAACCAAAGAAGAACTCTAGTCAAGGCCTCATGGAGCATGCTGGCATGGTGGTTCATGCCTGTAATCCTAGCCCTTTGGGAAGCCGAGGCAGGAGGATCACTTGAGGCCAGGAGTTTGAGACCGGCCTGGGCAACATAGTGAGAGCCTGTCTCTAAAAAAAAAAGAAAGAAAAAGAAAAAAGAAAGAACAAATAGCCTCATGGAGCAGATGAACTGCCCAGCCAAGTTTTGACTGATTTCCTGACCCGTAAAATCATGAGCGATAATAAAAGTGTTGTTGTTTTAAGCCTATAGGTTATGGGGAAGTTTTTTACGTGGAGGGAACGAGATAACCCTGTTGCTATATTAGCTTACTCTCATCTGTACATGGGGTTTTGGAGAGAATAAATCAGAAAACCAATAGCAACATTGGTAACAACTACCCAATGGAATAAAGTGCTGGCATAATACTTACTGGAAGTACATAAATTATGTACAACCTAAGTAAAACATATGCTTTATCTAATGAACTCAGAGCAGTTTAGAGATTTTTCTTGACTTATAAAAAAACATTACTTCCCTGTATTTAGGAGGGAAATGGATATAAATTGAACTGAATATATAATAAAAGAAATGGGCACTGAGATATTAAATGAGTTGCTTAAACTTTTACCACAGTGGGTCAGTGACATGTTCATGTATAGAACTAGATCCCATAGACCAGTGGCCTTTTAATTTCTTTGACGGTGATTCACAGTAATAAATATATTTTATCTGGACCTGGTACACATATACATATAAATCTTCACCACTTACCCTTCAGGTCTTACCTTTATTATATGTAATGAACTCTAAGATTTTTCTATTTTTTTCTTTTTAAAAACACTGTTTAAACATACTAAATAAGCTTCATGACCCATTAATGGGTTACACTCTACAGTATAAAAAACACTATCCTAAATACTAAGCTTCATCAGGCCAGGAACTCTGTCTTACCCATTACTATATATACAGTTCTTAGAAATTTCTGGTATATATTAATAGTAGGTGCTCAAGAATTTAATGAATGAATGAATTTCATGAAAATAGTTCCAATTTATTAAAATGGGAAGGGTTTTAATTGTAAATAAGAAATCCAGGGTCAACTTTTGACTCCTGAATCATTGTATATCCTTGAGAAGTAACGTAAATTCTCAATTTACTCACCTACAAAATAGAACTTGTCATATCTGGTGCTCATGATAGTAAAATAAGTTCATAAATATAAAACTATTTTGAATAAAAGATATGGAATTATAAATAACAGGTGAATGTATTTGTTACTTATGCACTTTAAAAATGCCTGGAGACATTATATAAATTCTTCACTTGGTTACATAATACCACTTTATTGATTTGGATTAATTAAGGTAATACTGTTAAAACAATGAGGTCTGAATTTAGAACTTTTTTAAAAAAATAAAATTTATTTAAAATTTCATTGAGTAACAAAAAAGTCCAAAAATGTTGGGTTGGGTAGATACCTACCTTAAAGTACTAGTTGGGTCACTAACAGATTAGCATGCTGAGCACCACTTAAGCAGGTCCATTGTAATCACAATACCTTGTTTTTGTGTAAATAGATATTTCTGAATTTGATAAGAGACTTGATTGGAGAAAGTGCCCTCATTATCCCTTCAGGAACTTATTAATTCCCAGTATATACATTAGAAAATGCGGCCATTGCTAAATTATTGAGGTCTGAGTATATGAGATTTTGAACAATGTCTGTGGAAGACATAGGGACTTTGCTAAATTGTTCCAATAACAAAGAGCTGTGAGCTATCAACAGGACAATTTTTTGCTCAGAGGTAACTTACTGCACAGACTAGGTAACTTTCCCTTTGTTCTCCCTGTAAAGCCTACCAAGTACTTAGCATCACCAGAACTTTCCCAGCTTGATTTCTGGGAGAGGTAGCATAATACAGTGGTTAGGTAAATTGGCTTTGAAATCAGAGAAACTGACTCTAAATTCTGGTTCTGCCACTTTCAAAATGCATGTCCCTGAGTGGGTTTCTTTACCTTAAAGAGTTGTGAACACTGAATAAAATACAATGCACACGTGTGCACACACACACACGTATAAAGTATTTAGCACAATACCCAGCACACAGAAAACACTCAAATGATAGTTCTTGTTAGCTGTTATTATTATTGTTTTTATAGTTATTGTCAGCTTGTTCTTGTCTGGACCAGCTAGCTGTTATTAATACAGGTGGGCTGCTAAACAAGAGATCTGTTTGCTCAAGAAATAACCATGTTTCTCCAAGATCCAAGGAGAACTATTTCATAGGTTTTATCATGCCCTGAGACTCAACCTTTGTGATGCCTGGGAATTCAGCTGAAAGACAGTAACGTTCCAGCCAGCAGCTCACAGACCACTGATTGAGGAGCGCTATGGATGGCATATCCCTGAACACGTGCTCTCAGCCTGTCAGTCTTCCCTCTGTTTGCTGGGGGAAGGGCTGCCCTGTTAAATTCCGTACTTTGCTGGAGAAATTAGGGCACAAATGCGATTGCTCACCCTGTGATGCTGAGCTATTTTGAAGTATCCTTTCTAACCTACTCGAGGCGAAATGGTGAAGTAGTCATTTGTCTCTGTCACTTCCCGAGCTCCCCGCCGCCCTCTGGCTCAGTCCCCTTCTTTCCCCTCATCCTTGCGTCAGTGAATTTCTCCTGCTCCATACCACAGATGAGCTGAAAATGGCTTAAAAGGTTGTCCCTTTCAGGTACATTTGTGCCTTAGAGAACTCTAAAGAATTAAACTAATGATTCTCTAAGGATAATGCTTCGGACATTTGTAGGCCAGCAGGAGAGAGAATTTTGAACTGGGGAGCCGTCCTGGTATGCTTCAGTTCACACTGCCTTCTCAGCTGTTCTCAGCTGAAAAAACATTGTGTCATTGAAGTATGGGGACAATCTATTCCAGCGTTTTCCACAGTGTGTTCCACAGGATGTTAGTTGGTTTTACTGTGGTGAAATAGTATTAAGAAACTCTGTGAATAATGAAATTACACAGGTTTCATTGCTGTAGAGATTCTCAAAACCTATAACATGCTCATGTTAAAGGAAGTGCTTTAAACCTTCAAGGGGGTATTAAGAATGAAGCATTTTTCCATCTTATTTGATTATCTTCCCCTTTTTAATTTTTCATAAAGCATCTTCAGCATCTGTGTGACATAGAATATACTTTATAAAATACTAATCTAGTCCAATCCTCTAGTCCAATGAGTAAACTGAGGCAGGGAGCAATAAAGTGACTTGTTCAAAGTTACCTACTAAACTTACTGCAGAACAGGACTAGAGACAAGGTTATCGAACTCCACGACATGGTCAAAAACCCTAATTATGGATTTCTTTCCTGCTAGACCTTGCATACTGGCCAAATAGAAACTGTATTGCCCAAACAGAGACTTCGACTTTTTTGCTCCTCACTATATGTGCAGCACCTAGGACAGTACCTGACACAGCAGTTAAATCAGTACTTATTAAAATTGAACTGAGGTCGTTCATAGGGACAGACATATGTTGCCTGCTTCTGCCAGCCTGACCACTACCCCAGTGCTGTATGTACGAAGGAGTCAGCATTGAGTTCCATACTTACACTGAGAATACGTGGTCCCAGTTCCGCTGACACTGAACCTGTTGAGGTGCAGTCTGTGGGTGACCACGTTCTTCTGGGGTTGGAACAGGACGATGTGCACCTTGGGTGCAAACAAACAGCCTAAGACCACAAAGCCACTCAGGCTGACAGAGATGCACATGGTGGTTGTCTGCACCTACAAGAGAAGGTTGCCTAGTAAGTGTGTGGCTATAAATTCAATCAGATGGTCAATTAAAGACAGCACTAAACGAATACCAAACTGAGAAACCCAGAATCATCCATATTGGCTGTTCTTATTACAGCCAAATCAATACAGTAATTATATCGGATCCTCTGTATTTGGGATATTCATGGAAACAGTGCTTAGGATTTGTAAGCAAACACCATTTGTGTGGGGTTCTCCTGAATGCTTGCCAAGACTTCACAGGGATTTTTTTGTTTTGTTTTCTTTATGTTTTCATAAAGATATTTCTGCAGAACCACTAAAGTTGGAATCTTAATTAGTAAAACATAAATACTGAATGATGAAGTGGCCAGATTGCTGATGGTTTCAGTGAGTGAACTTGGCTTAAGGTTCACTATAGTGTGAACAAATTTGGGCTTTTTCCATCTTCCTTTCTTGCTGGAAGCTCTGCATATAAGCTACTAGTTTCCCCACTCGGTCTTGGGGGACACTACCGACTTCCTTCTGTGGTACCTTTTCTTTTGCTTATTTTGTTGGCATCTCTCTGGAATTTTGATACATTGGCTACTCACTGTTCAATCTTTGTGTTCTTTAGGCTTCTATACACTCATCCTTGACAGAGAACTTTCACTTTCTCCCTCTGTGTCTCCTGAAAATTACCTCAGAACTAGGGTTTATTGTATCTCCTCATTCTCTATCTTCTCTGATCTCGTCATTTGTCCTGGCTTCAGTTCCCATAAATTTTCTGGAAGATTCCAAATTAGACTCTACATATTTTATCACCTTTAGTACTGAAAAATGGAAATTATTTATTTCTTCTATCAGTTTTGTGGACATTTACCATAGATACACAGAAGCTCCCTGGAATCTGAGAGGAACTTTAGATTTTTTTTCCCTTCCTCCCCAGGCAAATGCTATTACAAAACACATGATTTCTAATGCCCTGAATGACTTTAGGCGTCTATAAAACATTTCTATAAAGTCTCTGACCTTGCTTTCTAATCAAGGAAAGCTGAAGACTGAATAAATTAACTGGAGAAGCCATACAACTTTAGAAAGCTTCATTTCGTATTTGATTAAAAAAAAATTCGGGCTGCGCTTGTGGTGTTAATTCTTTACACCTTGATTTACTGTAAGTGCTGAAAGCATAATCCATCCTCACCATTTTAAAGTTCTTATCTCCTTTAACCACTCCAGTGATCTTCAACTTGGGGTTAAGGAGAGTCAGAACTAAAGTTGCATTTTTATGATAGTTTGTGCACCATATTTATTCAACATACCTGTCATAAATTTGAAACATTTTAACTTTTTTTTTTTTTTACAAAGCCCAAGTATCAGTCTCACAGTTTCGGTTGTCCAGTTCCTTCAGTAAGTCACACTGTTAGAAGAGTATCTGTAATTCTGTGTTCTGACTCTTTGTATACTACCAGTCCATGCTGCTCTGTTTTCATCTGCCTCAAACTTCCGGCAACATTTGACATAGTCACTTCCTTCTTCTTGGCTTCCTGGACACATCCTTCCCTCAGTGGTAGTTCCTTGTCTCAGTTATCTCTTCTACCTGGACTTTAAGTGCTAGAGTGTCCCAGATCTCTGTTTTGGACTCTCTTCTCTTCATCATCCCATTGAATTCCATGTCTTAAATACCTCCTATATTTGATGATATCCAAATATTTATTGCTATTTCTGACCTATCCTGTGGACTTTGAGACTTAAAAATTCAACTGCCACCATGACATATTCTTTTGAATATAAAATAGGCATATCATAATTAATATGTAAGCCAAAGTTGGTTGTTTTCCCCAAGTGTCTCCATTTGAATGACACCAAATGCCACCCAATTGTGCAAACCAAAAACGAGGGAGTTATCGCTGATTTTGCTGTTGCCCTTACACCCACACATCAGTCCAGCAGCAAGTTCTGTTGGAAGATAATTCCTCATGAGTCTCTTGTGTTATCTTGTGAGCAAGGCTCCGACTGCCTTTGTTCCAGGCTGTCTTTTCATGGATATTTGTAGAGCAAAGAGCTTTAGAAGACAGCGCCTACCTCTCCAAGCAAAGGGGCGGTATATCATCCATTATAAAAGATTCAGGTTTCCTAGTCTCAGAGTTCCTCTCTTATAATGCAACCCACTGACTGTGCAGGAGTCACCTGGCCCACTTTGTGTAGCGCTGTAGAAGTGGCACTCAGGGAAACTATGTGAGTGCTGACACTCTGGCTACTGCTGTAGCTGTGAGTCATAAAGTCCTTTTTGTCTGCATCAATAAAACTGTGGCAGCCGAACTTGTTACCTTGTAAGTAGAGTAAAATCCCAGACACTACAGTCTGACAGTTTTGGCAACGAGGATGGAATGCCAACAGAGACATGGCTTTTTCAGAAAGGAAATATGAGGGCCTCAGGGCTGATTAAGAAGATTTGAAAGACATCCATAGAAATCAGTAGCAAACATGTTGACCAAATTGTACAGTTAACCAGAAATAAATAGTGCTCCACTTTATTGCCTATTAATGAGGAGGCTGTGGGGAGGGGATCAAAGGCTGAGTAACAGGAAGTAGGTTCAAAGAGAGCTGCTGGACCAATGCCCTGACTTCTGCTCACTCTTCCCTGGTGGGTAGGATGGGGTGGATTTCCTCCTCAATTCGATTCAGATTCACCTAATTCTAACAACTATTACTAAAATTTGTCCTGAGTGGGCAGAAAGTTCCACTTTCATACAGAAGTTGGAGAGATACGTACCCGCGCTGAGGGTGGAAAGAGTTTCAGAGAAGGCAGAAACCAGGTGAGTCATTTGAACTTTGCCTGGTTTCCTTGGGAGATTGAGGGGTCGGGGCATATAATGCTTGTTAAGGAACAATGACAACAGCTGGTACCTCTGGGGCTCATCCCTTGCTGTAGTCTCTCATGCCAATCTTGGATCCATTCCAAGACGACTGTCAAAGGTCTCAGAGTTTGTTGCAGTGGAACCTGGCTACAAAAAAGGAGCTTTGATCCTCTTGATGATACTTCCCTGAGACAGAAAAACTTTCTAGGAAACCATAGATGAGAAACTGACTAGTATTTGGGCTCTTACTCACCTGGATTGGGTTTACAGTGTTGACAAAGGTGCTGTGTTAAAGAATGAGAAACTGATGCAAAGAAATCCAGATAAATTCTTGCAATCAGTGACAGCCCTGGCAAACTTCCGCAGCCCTTATGTTAAAACCAGGCAATACCCCAGGAAACATTATCATGTTGAGATAGCAAATGCCCTGGATTAAGGTGGACTTTCTTTTTAAAAAAGTTACTGTTGTATGAGTCAAAGCCAAATTAGTTGGAGTCCCAGCCAGAAAGCTATGGATTCTGGTTTCTGAGTTAACAGGTCACCAAAATTGAAGTGAATAGTGACAGTAATAATGATTCTGTTATCCGATTTAGGCTTTTGGATGCACAAAAATATTGGACCTTCATTTGGTTGAGTCATGAGTAGCTGCTAAGTGCTTAAAACTGAAAACAAATGTGTGCTGCTTACTGGCATGGAGCTGTTCTCTCTTTCTGGGCTGCCTGATTCTGCCCTCATTCTCTACCCTGATTTTAGCTGCTTTAAGGAAAAAGATGCTTAAAGCTAGGATCAAGGTTTTCCTTCCTTAAGGGAGGCTGAAGTCCATGTGCCCTAGACTTAAGTATGCTGAGGAATGTAAGCGAGGAGATGAACTCAAATTTTTATGCTCTGTTGGTTACAGACACACAAATCACCATTCTACCTAGATATGTCAAGGGGAAGGCAGGGCTGGGAGGAGCAGGAGGCACCTGCCTATGCAGGTGTCCCCTAGCTCACTATGCATTGCCTTGTGGAAACTGGGACTTGAAGCACCTACGTAAATGCTGACACTGCCTACTGCTATGGTCATGAGTAATAATGTCCTTTGTTTCTGAATGAGGACTTTCGTGTCTTCTGACAGCATCCTTGAAAATGTGGCAGCATAACCTGGTAGATTGCAATTAAGGTAAAAACCTTTCACAGTTCTTTACAGGTTCTACCTCTACTTCTAACCATCTCCATTGTTAACATCCTACTGTAGCCACTGTCGGCTCTGACCGGAACACCTGCCTCAACCTCCTAACCAGTCTCCTCATTCATGCCTTCGCCTTTCTATTGTACAGTCATAAAGTCTTCATGGCAGCTTGATTTGTTTCCCCCTAAAAGGTGAGATCATAAATTTCTCTGCTTAAAAATATTTCAATGGTTTCTTTTTCCATATAGAATGAAACCTACACTCTTTGCTATGGCCTATAAAGTCCTACATGATCTAGCGCGCCTGCCTCCCTCTCATATCAAATTACTCTTCCACCTAGTCCTTATGCCGCAGCCACATGCCTTTCTTTTCTAAGACATTTTTGCTTAACAGTGTTTGTACTCGCTGTTTCTTCTGTGTAGCACACAGAAATCCCAATGGCTTGCTGCTTCCTATCCTTCAGAGGAATATTATGTAATAGATCCTAGCAAACTGGAGGGTGACAAATATTTTTTGAAAGAATTTGAGATTTTATATATAGTTTTTCAAATATTCAAAATAGTCAACCTGGGAAAATCAGAATTTCTTTGTAAGTTTTGAGCCATGTCAAAATTCTAGAGTCACCTCCAAGGTCTCTGCCTCATGTAGGTAAATTGCTTCACCTGCCCCAACCCCAACAACCATCCAGAATCTTGACACTGCAAGTAGGGTTCTTTGTCTACCAGCATCTCTGTTTCCTGGCAGCTTGCTAGAAATCCATTCTTGGGCCCTATCCTTTTGTAGTGAATCAGAATCTCTATTTCAACAAGATTCCCTAGGTGCTGTGTATGCACATGAAAATTTGAGATGCACTGCAGTAGCCTCCTTTTCACGAAAAATTGAGAAAATTCCCGTCACAGCACTCAGCACAGCATGAGTTAGCTTGCATTTTCATTCATTCATTATTTACCCTCCATCTCTGTTCTCCCCTCACTTCCCACTACACTGTAAGTTACAAAAGAGGGACTTGTCCATGTTGATAACTGTCTGTATCTCCAAGGCCTAGATAAGTCTTCAAATATTTTTGGAAGACATGAATGAGCAAAACACTCAGTAATTACTATTAATGAATTCCTTTATGGATAACTTTACACCCAAACATGGCCTACTTTTTATTTACACAATTTAAGCTATACATTAGGATCCTCAATGACTCAGCATTTGATTCTTAAAGTAACTGAGAAGGTTTAGTTGTGATAGCAGGAGATGACTTGGATAATTTCTCCAAGATCTGAAGTTCTTGTTTGCTCTGTCTTGGATGCCTGTAGTAGCTTCAATTAGTCCTTACTCCTTCAAATCCATCCTTCACCTTAACGATAGAGAAGTTTGTGGTACAATATGAAGGACATAGTTTTGGACCAGAAAAACTCATCCTGATATTTCTTAACTGTGCCACCTGGGAAGTTAATTATCCTCCAAGTCTGTTTACTCATTTCTCTAAGAGGTAATAAAATTTACTTTCCAGGGTGTTAATGAGGATAAGTGAGCTACTGTATTCAAAACGTCTAGCAGAGTAAGTTGATCAGGAAGGATTAGTTCCTTTCTTTCCCTCTTACCTTTAATCATGTCATTTTTTTTTTTTTTTTTTGCCTAAACAAACAACCAGCAAAAGAAAACAAAAAAAATT
This sequence comes from Lepilemur ruficaudatus, assembly GCA_963574885.1. NCBI lineage: Eukaryota > Metazoa > Chordata > Mammalia > Primates > Lepilemuridae > Lepilemur > Lepilemur ruficaudatus. The sequence continues at coordinate 8,890 of CAUYRT010027596.1, read as the reverse complement.
TTTTTTAAATTCCAAGACCTCAAAGCCCTTAAACATGATCTAAATGAATTCCTGGACCTGGTGTAATCTGGCCAAGTGGCCATGAGTTTCTCACTAATTCCCCGGCGCCCTAAACTCTTTTCCACCTGGTAAGATTGATATGACTGCCTTCTGGTTACCTTGTTTCTGTCTTGTCTCAGGAATATTCCTTACATTCTCTGACTACCTTAATTGCATTTGCCCACCAAGGTACAGGGTAAAATCACAAGTCTTCAAGAAGTATTCCTGGAAAGAAAACATCAAGCTCTTACTGATCTCTTTTATGAAGCTCCTGAGTATTTAGAGTTTGTATTGCCAATTTAATTATAAACTATTCTGTGTTAATATTCATGTTTAAGATTGTTCCCCCAGCTAAGATAAAAACTTTCTGAAGACTGGAATAGTGCCTTATATTTATTTATAACTCACAATGGATGGTAAAGTACTGAGTCATAAACCTTGTTGACTGTTTGCCCCAATTTTTCCCAGCTGCCCTTAAATTACTGGGTACTTTTCTAAGGCTGCTGATTCTGTCTGAACCACACGGTTTTCCTCTGGGAAATTTAAAATCTCAGTCTTGTTCTGGAATTTCAAGGGTCCCAAGTTCAAATGCTTATAGGGTCCATGAAGGCTCATAGGTGTAGGAAGATAGGCGTAAGAATTCAGAGCTTGGTCGGGAGTGTGGGCAACAGAAGCCAGAGTGCCCAGTCCTGAGGGGTACGTTACTCAGGTCCAGCTAATTGTTGTGTGTAGAAATTTGGGCTCACGTGTTTTACTTTGTTAAGAGAAGCCCCAAATCTGGACATTTGTGTAAAGTTTCTCAGTTTTCTAACTTTGAAAAATATTTCAAAACAGTGCAGGCAAAACTAAACATATCTGTGGGATAAGAAGAGCATATGATGCATATTAGGGCAGGGGTTTTCAACCTTGGCTGCAAACCAGAGTCACCTGGGAAGCTTTGAAAAATCTTGCCACAGACCAGGCCAATTAAATCAGACTCTCTGGGGCTGTTTCCCAAGTATCAATATTTTTTTAATGCTATTCAGTTTGTACAATATGCAGCCAAATTTGAAAACCACTGTCTTGGAGGCTTCAGTCTACCTTTCTCATTTCTTTTGTAAATTTAGGATTGGCATTATTTGTAAGGAATGAGACCTCAGATGATCTTAGTACGACTAGAGATCTTAATTAGCATGGACCTTAAAAACCTCAATTCCACAACCTCTGTCCCATTTGCCTTATGACTTCTGCCATGTGGGGGAAGCTCTGGCATGTTCAGCTAATTCCATTCAGTCAGTTGCTCTTCTATATTGCTATCGTGTAAAGAAAAAAGTCATTTTTTGTTGTGTGTTTTAGAAATACATGCTAATTTATTCAATAAAATTAAATTTTTATAATGTTGTTTATGTTTATTCTCAGTATTTTCTGCTCTATTTTTTTTAACCAGCTCTTTTGAGAATTAATAGTTTCAAATCATATGTCCAGGGCAAAATAATTAGTATTGTAACTATTTTGTAGTCCCAGTACTCCATGTCTGGGTGGCTAAGGGTAGCTTCCTAAAAACTTAAGAAAATCCCTGCAGGTCTGTGGGAGTGGACATGTATACAAGGGCAAAAGGCAGAGATAGGGGCATTCAAATACGTTAACTATGTTTCTCCATTTTAATCTCCAAACTCTAAATGTTCAACTCCCCTGTGGTGCGTGATACTCTGCCCTTTGATTTTGCTGGTTCAGTTCTGATGTTAACTTTCCTTAAAGATTTTCAACTTTAATAGGTAGTCTTTAACATGTCCAACTGTTATTACAACATTGAACTTATGGTCTTCATTTTTATTGTTCATCCCTTAAAGTAGCCCAGAGAGGGGTCACATGGTTGTTCATCCCTTAAAGTAGCCCAGAGATTTCGGTCACATGGTTGTGAATAATTTAAATAGATGAGACACAATAAGCTTTGCCAGCCTCTTGATCCCATGCTTTAAACAGATTTGTGTTCTTTTTTTAAAAAAATTATCTTAATTGGAAAATAAAAATTGTATATATTTATCATGTACAAAATGATATTTTGAAATATGTATACATTGTGGAATGGCTAAATCGAGCTACTTAACATATGCATTATCTCATATACTTACCATTTTTTTTGTGATGAGAACATTTAAGATCTATTGTCTTAGTGATTTTTAAGAAGACACTGATGGTCACCATTAGTACAATAGATTTCTCAAATTATTCCTCCTATGTAACTGAAATTTTTTATCTTCTTTGTCTTCTTTTTGGGCTGCAATTTGCTAGATTTTGTCAATGTAGCAATTGCTGGTAAACAGAAGATTTGGGGATTTTTACAACTTATGGAGGCACTTCAGTCATGGTGTAACAAGGAAACCATTATGGTTTGGAAAATTTTAATCTATGATGACTTAAGAAATATAAAGAGTAAAAGCCAATTGTCTGAAGAGAAAAAATTTCTTATACTCATTTTTAGATATTAAAATCAGAATTATAAATGCAAAAATAGCTGATTTAAAAATTGGGGAAATTATGATGGAATGATTTTTTTTTGGATGAGATGGCAATGATATGAAAGCCCAGAAATTTGAATTATATAATACTGACTGTTAATTAATGACTTAATTAGGTTACTTGGGTATGTACAATAAAATTTTTAGCTAGTTCAAGGGACATATATATATATATGTATGTGTATATACACTAAAGTAGTAGAAAAGACATAGCAAATTAACAATATATTTTAATGTGTTTTAGAGAAGTAATGAAGCATGAGTGAAAGGTTTTATATCTTTAAACTGATCCTGGCTCAATGTTGCAAGTGTATTTTAATTTACACTTGATCTGTGATAGCCAAGTCCTCTTGTGTCTAAAGTATTCTAATTAGGTTCTTAGTAGTTTAAGTCTTATTCTCTTGTCAGTCACTTTTTAAGTTTAATTAAAAGGTTTTCTTTAATGATGTGTGTGTGCGTGTGTGTATTACATTTTCTCTCCCACTAGATTATATATTGCTTGAATGAACATGCCATTCACATTTATTATCCTCTCTGTGCCTAGCACAGTGCTCTGTGCATGGTATGTGCTAATTAAATGCCTTTGAAACACGTTGAATTAATTTCTACATATAATATGGAGGTCACCATGACATTTGTAACTACCCAACTCACTGCTGAGATGAAATAAAAGGAAACTATTTTATATCCTACCCAACAAAAATTGGCAGGATAAAAGAACAAGAAAAAGAAGAAACAATGAAAGACTTACTCTGTAGTCACTTGACGTCACATAAAATATAGGAAGGAAAGCCAGCCAGATGATGCAGGTGGTGTACATGGTAAAACCTATGAACTTGGCTTCGTTGAAATTTTCTGGGCACTTCCGCGTTTTGAAGGCATACACAGTGCATAAAATCACCAGGATCACATCGTAGGTAAGAGAGATCAACATGCTGGAATCTCTGACGTTGCATTTTAAGATGACTGTTTCCCGCTTCTCTGGAAGGGTGTACCTCCTGGTGCCTGGAGTCTCCAGGATGAGCCACACAGACACCACCACAATTTGCACCAGTATCAGACCCAGGCAGATGAAAACCTGAGAACTGGGGCTGATGAATTTTGGCCTCTGAGCGCCATTCTTGACCCCATCGAAGATGCGGGCGATGCAGTTTGTCTTGGTGAGCAGGGCTGAGTAACAGACAGCGAAGGAGGTCCCCAGCCCAAGTCGGCGCAATGCACAGATGACCGGTGACGGCTTGGCAATGAAGAAGAATGTCATGCAGTATGACAGGCCAACCCCAAACAATAAGATGTAGCAGAGTTCCCTGCCTGAGGCTTTGACCAAGGGTGTGTTGTTGTGCTTGATAAAAACAGTTACAACCATGCAGGTGCACATAAAACCCAGGCAAGCGATGGTGACTGGGCCAATGGCCCAGGCATCTTCCCACCTGATGTAGTCCTCAGGAAGGTCAAAGCATCCAGTTAGGTCTGTGGTGGGCCACTGCCCAGGCCCACAATCCATACAGGTAAACTCATCAGCCAGGTATTCGTAGGGCTCGCAGGGGATACAAATCCAGCAGCAGACATCCCCTGGCTGCATGTTCTTCATTTCATTGGGGGCACAGGGGTCACTGCACTGGGAAGTGGGGACTGAGTTCCGGGACCAGTGAATAGAATCAACCTCTAGCGATAAGGTTTCTGCCCAGTGACCAACCTTCAAGTAGCCATACTTTCCACCCACATACTGGAAATTGAACACGTTGTATCTCCCCATTCCGTCTCCAAAAGTGTCAAACTTGATGATGCTATCTGCATCTTTATTTGGGTTAAATGGAGCTGTGAGATGTAAAAAAAAAAAAAGAAAAGAACACTTGTTTATGCATCTCATGTGTGATCAATCAATTACTTTATGTCATATACTTAGCAAAACTGAAATTACAGGGAATGGAGATTCCAAGGCTGAAATAATTTATCCATTCAAGGCTGAAATAAGTTACCATTGAAAGCTACACATCAAAAGCTACTTGAGTACTCAGGCACTCATAAATTGATTCAGTTTACATTACTGAGTGTCCAATGGGTGCCAAGTGCCAGTAATAATCATGAGTACAATACAGTGCTTTCTTCAAAGGAGCTCATTATGTAACGGGGGACTTGCAAACATGCAGTCGTATTCTATATGGTGTGCAAGTATTCTCTTCTTGAAAGATTTCACAATAGGAATTGGGCAAAACATTGTATCTCATTCTTATCACATATTTATTTACAGTCACAAGGATGTTTTTCATCTTAAATATTTTCATGAAAATATAATTAGAAGAATTTTTCTTTTCATTATAGATGTAGATATACTTCTTTTAAACAGTTCAGATGACTCAGAAAGAAAAAAAATTAAAACCCACCTGTAATCCTTCAACTTTAATGATTTAATGTTTTGGAGCATATTCATTTTGACTATGCATGCATCTATATATAGTATGCTCCTATCCACATAAACAGATACAACTTGTCTGTATATAGAATCTAGGTAAGTGTGTTTTAAAGTTTGTTTCTAAGTGAACAGGGTCAGTAGCATTCAGACAAATGGACTACTCTCAACTCTGTCCCTTTCTTACAGTTCTCTGTGAGTCCCTGAGAGCAGCAGGTCTCTGAGCATCTATGATTCTTCTTCCAGTCACTGTTCATCATGTCTTTCTTGCCAATGTCCACCACCACTCTGATAACCCATTTCTACGCCACCTCCTCTGGTATACTGTGTGCTTCTATGTCACACTGCCAATCTTTACTCTTTCTCAGGAAAAGAATATTGCTGATATCTGTGTGATGCACAGACAAACTCTCTATTAGTCATGGTAAGACTTCCTATGTTGGTAAGTAAAACCACAATTATTTAATGGCTCTAACAAAATGGAAGTCATTTCTCCTTCATGTAGCAGTCTAAGGTCTTAGTTTGTTGGTGTCTCTCTTCTACATGGGCATTCAAAAACCCAGGTTACTTCCATCGTGAAGCTGTGCCAATTCCTGGCATCCATCCAGTGGAAGAAGAAAGAGTATGAGAAAGGTATGGCACATATTTTCATTCATATTTTATTGCTTAAAAGCCACAGGGACAAAAAAAAAAAAAGTCACAGGGACACATCCAACTTTAAAAGAGGCTATAAAATGTAGTTTAGCTAATGTGCTCAGTTACTACTATACCATAGAATGAAAGATCAAATTTAGGGGACACTGCAGTCTCCTGACCTTGGGGTGTTAGCTGTCTTTGTTGCCTCCCCATGAGCTGTCTTCTCTTGGGTCCCGTTATTTTATGGAGGAAAAGCGTCCCTCAATGAATAACTTGGGTCCTTGGTAAAAGAGGACTTTGCATTTTACAAAATAGCCCTCTCCTCCAAAAGCACATAGGTGCCCTTAGAAGGTTGTATTGGGTAGTTTATAATAAACCCTCATACCTCATATAAGGTCCGTTAGCAAATGCAGTCTAATATGCCTAATTTATTCCTCATTTATTGTGATTTTTTTTTCCTGTTAGTTTTCTTGTCATCTCACCCTGTAATTTGACTTTACCAACCTCCACCTCCGTGTGCAACATTCCAAACCCACCACGTATGTCTGTGCGTGTCTGTGTCTGTACTCCAGATGTGGGTTGGTTTCAAGTTGTAAGGATGATGTAGTAGATGACTGTGCGATCCTGGAGTTAAATGGACTGTATGTGATTGTCATCTCTATCTTTTAATAATTGTGTGTCCTTGAACAAGTTAAACTTTCTGACTCTGTTTCCTAATTTGCATATAGGGAATAAGAATTTTCTTGAAGATTTGTTGAAATAAGCCATATAACATGCTAAGCACAGTGCGTAAACATGTAACATGAAAGTTAGTGATAATCACAGTGATGATAAAAATAAAAAGATAAAATAACTTCATGAAAAAGGAGAGAGCTGAATGAGAAGGAAGGCAGAGATGGCAGGGGATGTTATTCAATTCTACGTACTGCTTTATCCAAGCCTCACTTCTGACCCAGTCAGGACCCTGGTCCTCCAGCCCCTCCCTGTACTTCCATAGTTACCAATAGGTAACGATACTTACCTATTGTTTTGCAATGTATATTTTTACTTAATGAGATATTGCCGACATTTTTCTCCTTTATATATATCTTTATTTTCAATGGCTCCATACAACAATATTGCACATAAGTACCAAGCTACTCAAGCATTCCTATAGTTTTAACATTAAGTTGTTTCCACAGTTTTGCCTTCATTAACCTCATTATCTAGTTATTTCCTTAGAGCAAATTCACAGAAGTAAAATTGCTGGATCAAAGTAAAATCGCCAGGCCAAAATTTAGCTACAGAGTACCAGGTTGCCATCCAGAAAATGTTTTTTTATGTGTGTCTTTTTTTTTTTTTTTTTTTTTACCAATTCACACTCCCATTAACATTGTACAGGACTGTGCACTCTCCACAATCTTACCGACCCTGCATATTATTGTTGATCTTTTCAATCATGGACAAACTGATAGGTAAAATTATCATCCTGTTTTAATTTGTATTTCTATGGCTTTTAGAGAGGCTAATTATATTTTAATATTTAAAAAAATTATTTGTATTTTATGAATTGCTGGTTCATGCTCATTTCACTTGTTTTCTTTGGGGTGCTTATGGTTTTTAAATAATAGGTAAGAGATATATATGGATTGAACATATTAATCCCTTATCACATATGTTGGAAATATTATTCTTTTTAACTTTGTTTATGCTATTTTTTTTCCCAACCAGATTCTTAAAATCTTAGGTAACTGATTCTACCAATCTCTTCCTTGTCATTCCTACCTTACATACCAGCCCAGAAAATCCTTCCCTACACCAGGATTGTTAAAATATTTATCTAAATTTTTTTCTATTACTTTTATGGCTTTCTTGTTTACATTAAAAATTTTAATGCACTTCAAATTTACATTAATATAAAGTGTGAGGTAGGGTTCCAATTCAGTTTTTTCTCAAATGGCTAATAATTTAATTTAAATTAAATACTAAATAAAAATAAAACATAAATATAATACACTTATTACAATGTCTATGACTATACAATAATTTATAATATAAGGTAAAATTATAAAGTAATATACAAGTACTTAATCATTTCCCACTGATTTATAATACTTGTCATTTTATTAAATCCCATGATACTCAAATCTTTATGCTATTTCTTATTTCTCTTGATCTCTTTCCATAGTTGATTTTTTACAGCTACCACAGCTTTATACTAATCTTTAGTATTGGTTAGGACAACATAGGAGTTGAAACATTATTACTATATTTTCAGATATAGGAATCAATATCAAAATTCTTATATCAGATAAAACTAAATTTGTTTATTCTATGCTTAGAAAAAATTCATTAAAATTTTAAGGATTCCTTTCAAAAATGTTACAAATAAGAAAAATGTTGAATATTTTAATACAATTTTACAATGTGTGTAAGAACTTGAGATGTGCTATTTTGTTATTCTCAGGAAGGCACCCAACCTCCATCAATGTTCACTTAATATTTTTAGATGCTTTCTGGAAAATATTTCTAAAAGAAACATGTTTTATGTTTTTAATTTAAATATTTCACTATTTTACTTGGTAGAATGGGCTCCAGCTCTATCCAGGATAATACAAGAGGTGCTAGATCACCATTGTTTTTGTGGCTGAGTAGAACTCCATGGTATACATATACCACATTTTATTAAGCCACTCATGTATTGATGGGCACTTGGGTTGTTTCCACATTTTTGCAAGTGTGAATTGTGCTGCTAAACGTTTGAGTGCAAATGTGTTTTTATAGAATGTCTTTTGTTCCTTTGGGTAGATGCCCAGTAGTGGGATTGCTGGATCAAATGGAATTTCTACTTGTAGCTCTTTGAGGTATCTCCATATTGCTTGACACAGAAGGTTGTATTAGCTTTCAGTCCCACCAACTGGGGCCCATTCTACTAAGTGAAGTATCACAAGAATGGAAAAACAAGCACTATATGTACTCACCATCAAATTGGCATTAACTGATCAATACATATGTGCACCTATAGTACTAACATTCATTGGGTGTTGGGCAGGTGGGAGGGGGGAGGAGGGGATGGATATGTGCATACCTAATGGGTGCGGTGTGCACCGTCTGGGCGATGGACATGCTTGAAGCTGTGACTTGGGTGGGGCAAAGACAATATATGTAACCTAAACATCTGTACTCCTGTAATATGCTGAAATAAAAAAAATTCACTATTTTCACAGCAATTCTTTAATATAATATTTCTCAAAATTAATATATTTAACGGGTAGTAAAAGTGATTGTTTTGTGTGTTCTGAGCTAGTGAGGGTTATTAAGGTAGCTG
>CAUYRT010027595.1:0-61087 GCA_963574885.1 Lepilemur ruficaudatus | reverse complement strand
CATATGTGGAGTATATAGGATTAGATGTTGACAGTTTTTTTAATATGGATATCTGTTTTTTGTCATAATTTATTAAAAAGACCATTCTTATCCCATTGAATTAACCTGAGATTCTTATTAAAAATCATTCACTGTACATATGTAGGTTTACTTCTGGACTACTTATTCTTCTCAATTGAATTTGTATTTATCCTTGTGCTAATAATGTACACTAGCATTATAGTAAGTCCTAAAATCAGGAGGGATATATGCTCTATTATTTTTTCTTTTTTAAAATATTTGCATGCTATACATCCAATAAAAGGCTGATAAGTAGAATAGATATAGAACTCAGGAAAAGCAGCAAGAAAAAATCAAACAACCCCATTCAAAAGTGGGCAAAGGACATGAATGGAAACTTTTCAAAAGAAGACAGACTAATGGCCAATAAACATATGAAAAAATGCTCAATATCTCTAATCATCAGGGAAATGCAAATCAAAACCACAATGAGATATCACTTAATTCCAGTGAGAATGGCTTTTATCAAGAAGTCTCAAAACAACAAATGTTGGTGTTGATGTGGAGACACAGGAACACTCATACACTGCTGGTGGGACTGCAAACTAGTACAACCTCTATGGAAAGTAGTATGAAGATACCTCAAAGAGTTAAAAATAGAACTACCATTTGATCCAGCAATCCCACTACTGAATATTTACCCAAAGGAAAAAAAGACATTCTGTAAAAAAGACATCTGCATCCAAATGTTTATAGCAGCACAATTCACAATTGCAAAGATGTAGAAACAACTCACGTGCCCATCAATTCATGAGTGGATTAATAAAATGTGGTATGTGTGTACCATGGAGTTTTACTCAGCCACAACAAACGATGGTGATCTGGTACCTCTTTTATTACCCTGGATAGAGCTGGAGCCCATTCTACTAAGTAAAATATCACAAGAATGGAAAAACAAGCACCATATATACTCACCATCAAATTGGTATTACTTGATCAACCTTTATGTCCACATATAGTACATATAGTAGTACATTTAGCAGGTGTTTTGCCGGTGGGAAAGAGTAGGAGGGGATGGGTATATACACACCCAATAGGTGTGGTGCGCACTGTCTAGGGGATGGATACACTTGAAGCTCTGGCTCGGGTGGGGCAAAGTCAATATATGTAACCTAAACATTTGTGCCCCTGTAATATGCTGAAATAATTAAAAATGTCAAAATAAAATAAAATTATTGTGGCTATTTCAGGTCTGGTAGATTTTAATATGAGTTCTAAAATCAGCTTGTTGATTTGTAAAAGGAAAAAGGCCAATTTTCTAATTAGAATTGCACAGAATATGTAGACCAAAATTTAGCCTTCCAGTCCATGAACATGATATAAGTCTCCATTTGTCTAAGTCTTTTAAAATTTCTGTTCACAGTATTTTATGGTTTTCTTTGTATAGGTCTTGCACATCTTTTGTTGAATGTATTCATATGTATGTTATGGTTTTTGGTGCTATTATAAATGAAATTGTTTATTTAATTTTAAAACTATGTATTGCTAGTTTATAGAAATGTAATTGTTTTTGCATATTAGCCTTATATTTTGAAAACTTGTAATTTTATTTATTAATTCTAGCTATCTTTTAGTTCTTAGACTTTACAACAATGATCAAGTCACCCTGCAATAGTGAATTTTATGTCTCCCTTTCCAATGTCCATGTTTTTTTTTCCCTTTGCCTTACTACTCTGGCTAAAACCACCATTACAACATAACTAGATATCATGAGGACAGACATCCCTGTCTTGAACACAGGAATGCATTCATTTTCTCACCATTAAGTATCAAGTTAATCCTTAGTTTTTCAGATGGCTTTATAAAGTTGAGGCGCTTCACATCTATTTATTCCTAATTTGCTGGGAAATTTTTCACGCATGGTTTTTAATTTTGTGAAATGCTTTGCCTGTATCTATTGAGATGTCCATATTATTTTCCATTTTGTAGGCTTCCATTTTGTCTGAATTATCAAATTTATTGGTCTAAAGTTGTTGCTAATATTATTTTATTATCCTTTTCATATCTGTATGACCTGAAATTGCATTCCCTAATTTCTTTTGATATTGTAATTTTTGTTTTTACTTTATTTTTAAGTCTTTTTAGGGGTTTATCAAATGCATTAATATTTTCAAAGACCCAGCTTTTGCCACGCTAATTTTCTCTGTGGTTTCTCTCGTTTCTATTTCATTTATTTCTGCTTTTAATTATTTCTTTCTCTCCACTTACTTTGGACCACTTTGTTTTTCATTCTCCTCATAAAATTAGGTCATTGCTTTAATTTTTTTCTCCTTTTCCAATATAGGTGTTTAAAGCCATAAAATTTTCTCTAAGCACTATTTTTACAGCACCCCACAATTGTTGATATGCTGTACTTTTATCATCATTCCATTTGAAAGATTTTCTAATTTCTCATTTTAAGTACATTTTTGATTCATGGATTTTTTAGTAGTATGTTATTTACAAAGTATATGATGATTTTCTAGGTATCTTATTGTTAGTGATTTCTAATTAAATTCTATTTTGATCAAAGAACATATTCTGTAAGGTATCAGTTTTTTTTTTTTTTTTTGAAATTGATTACCAATTATTTCATAGCCAGGCAAATGGTCCTTTTTGGTGAATAGTCTCTGGACACTTGAGGAGAATGTATATCCTGCTGTCCTAACACGTAGTGTTTAATAAAAATTAATTAGATCAAGAAGAATGATAGTGTTGTTTAGATCTAACATATCCATAGTGATTTTTTTTTTTTGTCTACATGATATATCAATTGCTGAGAGAAGGATTTATCATGTCCAATTGTGGTTTTGCCTATTTCTTTCATTAGTTCTATCAATTTTTGCTTAATGTATTTTGAAGCTCTGTTATTAGATACATACACATTTAGGATTGTATTTAGCAATGTATTTAAAAGGTAGAAAATATTTTTAAAATGACAATATTTATCTTTTCACAATTCACATTCTATGTACAGCTTTTATTTTAAAATATTGTATTTATTTTTTGTATGCTAAATTAATAAATTTGTATCTCAAATTCATGCATGTTAATGCATTTCCTTCTTATCTTCCTTTTTTCTTTCTTTTTTCTTTCTGTTGCCTCTCTTTCTCTCTACTTTCCTCCCCTCCCACTCTTATATGGCTTTGTGTTCTTTAACAGTCAAAACAGTTTCTGTGGCTTCTATGTCCTTGGAGGGGCTTGTTCCTCTTTGGAATTCAGGTTATTTGGTTGCATTGTGACTGCAGCTTTCCAGTGGATTCCAGAAAGTTGCCATTTTGTATATTATCTGGTCTATTTTCATTGATTGGTTGGGAAGAACATTATTGTAGCTTACTATATCCTAAGTGGAGGTGGAACCTCCTCTCTCTGTATACTTGTTTTGAAAGTCAAAATTTATTATTTCATATAGTAAAATTCACTTTTTAGGTGTACTAGCTTATGAATATTGACAATGTATACAGCTATGTAAACATCACTGCAGTCAAGATAAAAAATTTATTACCAACATTCCAGAAAATATATCACCATCACTTCCTCTCTCTTTGTAATCAAGCCCCTCCTTCATTACCCCAGACCGCAGCTGATCAGTATTTTAACCCTAGGATTTTGCCTTTTTCAGAATGTCACTTGTGTCTGCCTTTCTCTCTCTTTTTTTTTTTCCACTTAGTATAATGCTTTTGAGATAAATGCAACACTATTTTGTTGCATTTATCAATCCTTCCTTTTTGTTACTGATAGCATTCCATTGTATGGCTCTAGAAACTCAGTAGCAACTGATGTATTTACATCTGAGAATGTACAGGTTTCAACATCTGCCGGGTCACTAGTTTGGGGGATAAAGTCATTTTGGTCAAGAGTTTATTGGGTTTGGATTTTTCATTGCTATGTTTACTGGTACTACACTACAAATTTGAAATTCCTTTAGATATGAGTGATCTTTACCATGTGATTAAAGTGAGGACTGGGGTGATGAACAGCTTTTCTCAGTATTGATCCTCTGTCTTTGGCTTTTAGTCATTCCTGCAGTATGTGCCATGGAGGAGGTACTGTTGGTGCTCAGAGCCTTCCCCAGCAGGAGACTGCAGTTGCTTAGTACTTCTTTGTAGGCCTACATTGGGGGGATGGGAGTTCTCTGTTGTTCTGGCCCTGCCACAGTTTTGGGAATGCCTTGGAGCCGGGGCTCTGGGTAGGGAATTCTCAGCATGCTTCAAACTCATCTGCTTGGCAGTCAGACTCTTTCTGCTTCCTATCTGTTGTGGATCTTGACCTTGAATAGGAGTTTCTGTTCTTCCCCAGTGACAGGAGGCTTTGGGTGTGTAAAGGATCCTTAGATCCAAGACAAGTTTCCTGCCCTTCACATAAGCACAGTGAGTTTTTGAATTATTTCCCGTTCCTTCCCCACCCACAGTGCATCTTGCTGCTTCTCTCTTATGTCTTAAGGCTTTTTCCTTTACCTGAAAGTCCAAGGAATTGTGCAATATTCTGTGCTTGTACCCCACAGCTGCTCATCCCCTCTGGCTATCTGCCCCATTTCTTCCTGCCTGCCTGCTCCACCTGGGGCATTTTTATGGAGGCCTGTGTTCTCTGACAGTTAAGACAGTTTCCCTGCTGTCTCTGTCTCCTTGGAGGGGCTTGTTCCTCTTTGGAATTCAGGTTGTTTGGCTGCATTATCACGACAGCTTTCTAGTGGATTAAAGACAAGTTACAATTTTGTGCCTTATCTGGCCTATCTTCATTGATTGATTGGGTGGGACACTTTTGCAGTTTACAACATCCTAAGTGGAAGTGAAAAATCCTCTTTTTTATATTATTTTATAATCTGTTTTTTACTTACAGGTATACTTGAAGCCACATTCCTTTATAATGTTGAAGTGGCGTGTCTCACAATTTATTTCATCAACATGCTATTTCTAGATTTACATTTTAGTATCTCCTGTTAAAATTTTATTTAGATGACAGTATTGTGCTTGGCACAAATAGTGGAAGTGACAATACCTCTCCTAAAAACTGTCCGGATATAATCATACTGAACTTAGAAAAAAGGAAAAAAAGAAAAGAAAAAGGAAGGAAAAGAAAAACTCACCCCATTAGTGACAAGATTCCTTCCAAATGGACTGGCATGGTAATCTTTTAAAGAATCATGAAAGGTGAATGTAAGATCTGGCTTCGGTCCCATGTCCTTGTCCTCTGCAGCAGATTTCTTGTCTAGAATGCACATTAAGTTTTCTGCTTCAAGGATGACCAGTGCTCAGGCCTTACATTCATTCTCACTCCTAAATTATGTGATGCTTCCTTTCCTCATATGACATCTTCAAAGTGAAAACTGTCATTGCCAGGGAAGCATGAAGATACAGTTAGTCCCAAAAGAGAAAACTTACAGAAAGGTCTGATCTTATTTGAGGAAAAAATAAATGTAGGGAGAAAATGTGAATGTTCATTTCTACATAAAGAATTTGATTTTATTAATTATTAAGATTGTATTTTATACAATTTACAACATGGGGTGACACTATCTGGATGTATCATTTTTAAATGAGATAACTAGAAAGTAGATATTCTGAAAATTAAGTTGGTGCTTTGAATATAACCAAGACACAAGAGTTCTTTTGACTAAATTGCTAAGGCCTTATGTTAGGTTAGCATAGTGCACCAAAATGTATTTCATAATACTAGGCTTCAACTAATGACCTTTCACAAAAAGCATATAAATATTATTGTTTAATATTCTGAAATCCTCTTTTAAGTAATTTTAAAAAAATTATAAATAAGGGTGGAGGATGTGAGGATGATTAGCTAAGAAATAATCGATGAAGAAGAGACCTTGTTCACCAAGAACCCAGATTTAAATTTTGCATGTTTTATATCTGCTCTGTCAGATTTTGATTATCCACAGCCAGATGACATTGAAATAAAGTGAATTATAAAGCAATTTGCCAGCAAATACTCACTACCTCTTTATTTGCTTTCACTTGCCTAATGCAGGCTGTATAGCTCAGAAGAAAGCTTCTGAAACCATATGTATAGTCATTTCCTTAAACTCAGGAATATCTGCTCTAAGAGCATAAATATTTAAACTTGTCATTGCCATTCATCAGTTTGAGGGGTAATCCTGTCTATTTCAAGTATGGAGTAAGGTGCAGGGAATGTTCTGCTTTAGGCAAGGGATTCTAGCTCTATTTTTTTCAGTGTCAACCATTCCCAGTGAAGCCTCCAGATTTTGAAGTGCTGTGAGTTCATTATCATCAGATATTTATGTTCAAACAAAACCCTCAAAATGCATTCCTAAAACAAGTATATATTGTATTTCTCTACTTTTCCTTTAAGCCATGCTAATATTTAAGTCATCAGCCAATGCATGAGTGTCTTAGATACATTTCACATATACATTTTCTTTTCCAAGAATTAAGAATTAAATTATAAGAACAGCACAATAAATTGTGCCTCATCTTTTCTCAATGAAGCTTGTCCAATTATTTGAGTGCACTGTACTTTGAAGTTCATAATCATTACCTTCTTTTTTATTCTAACTTTCAAAAGTGAAGACCTGATTACTGCCATATGACTTGTGCAAATATTCCACTTTGCAATATGTGCTGCATATAAATGTGTGGTTTGTATAGTAGGGGGTAAAATGGGCAGCCTCCCTGCCATCTGTGTGCTAATTAACCAGTGTCGAACACAGTCTTGTCATAGGAAAAAGTCATCTTCATTTCTACAGGGTGAAAATTATGTTGCCAAGATCACAAGGACAGGGTCAAAGTTGGCTGTCAGCAGTGGTTCTTGGTTTAATTTGTGCTGTGAAAAGTCCCAGGGATTTTAAATTAAAACATAGACTTGTACTTCTATGTCTAATGTATACACCTACATAATCAAGTTATAAATATAAAACAAAATAAAAAATAACTAGCCTTTTCATATACTAGTATATATTTGTTCTGGCTCTGTTAGCATCTTATTTACTCTAAGACTGGCGTATCCCCCTTGTACCTCCTGGGTGGGAGTTGATTAAAGTATGACATTAAATGTATATGTAAACATAATTAAAATAAATTTGCATTATCGGTTCTCTTTAAATATAGTGACCCATGAATTAACTTTTTGATATGATTAAGAATAAAACTAAAACATAAGACATATTTTTAGCATTAAAATTCAAGTCAGCTCCAATGATTCTAATTAGTAGGAATCTCTTAGCAGAGGAAGTAGTTTAGGGAAATTAGTTACCTATTGTTGTGAACTATAATTTAAAAATTTAGTAGTGCTTAGAAATGGATTGTTAGCAAACATGGATGTATGCACATCTGTAACTTGTGCCCTAGTCTGCCAATAATACTAAATAATTAAAAATGAAATAACACAGTATTTTGCACATTGTGTCAACATAATTACTCTCATAATTAAAACCTCAAAGAGTGGGAAGGATAACACTTGACTCCTGTGAGCATACATACAGATACAATATTAGTTTTTCAGGTCTTTTCAAGCATGTGCTGCAAACATGGGGAAAATAAAAGAAGAGTTATCAAATGGTAGCTAAGTGGTCTGCCTATGTTCTTAGGAGATTTCTTTTAACTGGATGTTCTCAATTTGGAACTAAAAGTATACTGCTTTATTCTTCATGAAAGTGAGAGAAGAATTACTTCAAATAGAAAAAGATATTTATTTTCTGTTTACCAATATTCTGCACAGATTTCCATTAGCATCTGAGCTTTCAAAAGCATATATTATATTTGATTGTGTTTTATCAATAACAGTGGTTAGCTATAATTTTAATACTACCTGTAAAAAATATTTAAGGTTATTTTTATTCATGGATAGATTGGCAGTGGTATGACTAGTTCAGGAACATTGGATAATGTATATGCCTGAAAAATATTCCCTTTTAACTGGGAGGGCCATTATTTTGAGTTAAAGGCCTATAGAATGCCCCCATACCAAAAGTTAAAAGGTGATGTTTACCAAGATTATACATTAAGCCTTTAAACCAATAGCACCCATCAATACATTACTTTATTCTGTAAGACCCACTTGAGACATCAGCTCTTCTATGAAGCTTTTCCTTCTTCCCAAGATCAGGTTAGGTGCACCTCAGTGTCCCCATAGTAATTGGCTTAGTGTCCTTAGAGGGCAGAAGCCAGGTCCAATTCTCTTTTGTATGCACTGGACGTAACAGAGAGACCAGCATATTAAGTACATAAAATCTTGCTGAATGAAAGAGTAAAGGAACATATATCCATAAACCTGTTAAACTGCAATTCTAGCATAGAGCAAGTCTTTGATTGAATTGCATTTCAGTTAAGCTTTGGGTGAAAAGCCATGTTCTAAGGGGAAAATGTCCAGACTTTGGAATTGGACAGAACTGGACAGAATCCTGGTTCTATCACTTATTGGTTATTAAAACTTTAACGACTCATTTAACACTTGTCAATCTCAGTGTTTTTCATTCTAAGGAATGGTGCCAATTGCGGTACCTTGCAAAATTGTTAGGAGAGTTGAACGCATTGCTCTTGACATGCCTGAGGGTGCTTCTTACCCACAATAGATGCTCAAGAAGTAAAAGTTCTTCTTTAATGAATCAGAAGGACTTTGAAAAACTTATGAGGTAGTTACATATAGAATTCTTGGCTGAAGACCTGGAAAGAAATAAATAATAGGTGGTGGTGATTGTGGCGTCTCCAAGAGGCATAAAGTGATTATATTGTATGTGCTGTAATTTAGAACTACATTATAGGCATGTGATATATTTGTTGGTTCAAGTTTTAAGTAAGTTCTAACGTATAATATAGCTCTGGAATATAACGTGTTCTGTCTGCTTACATGTTAAAAGCAGAATATGACAGTAGAGTTTTAGGTTTAATTTAAAATTTCCCTCCAGTTCCACCAGTCTGTTTGGTACTTTAAGGGTTACTAAAATATTTTGCTTATAGGAGGTTAATATTTATAGTATCATTAGAATTGTATAGATTGCTAATGTGGTTTGTTGAAGGGTCACATGGTGCTAGAGGCTTATTTGTTATTTTGTCCTTCCATTCATGAGATTATCAGTGATATCCAATGTCTGATTTTGGAATAGAGAATAAACAGAAAAATTGTATGTTGCCTTAAAGTGCTATGACTATCACTGAGACAGTCATATTAAAACTATTTTTGCTTGGGGTATTGAAGAGGACATCACAGGCTCTAGAATACTACCTATAGTTATTTAGGTTCTCTAGTGCCTAATTATCAAGTGAAATTCAAACTACTTATTGTGAAAATATTATCATTTTTTTCTTCAGGGAATTTTAAGGCAAAATCTCTCCATCCCACCCTCATAGGAAAATCTATAAAAGGATTCTGAAAGGGAAAGGACAGTAGAGTGGGAGAGTGGCATGACGTGGTCCAAGGAGACATTCTGTTTTCAATGATAATCTGGAAATTTCTTCTACAGTGAATCTCCAAGTTTTAGGCTTACTACCAGCAGTGAAGCAAGCATCTTTTGAAAAGGTCATAGTGAAAAGCAGAGAGGGGATATAGTATGAAATCCGGGAAAACTGTGACTGCCCTCAGCATTACACATTTTTTTTAAAGTACCAGTTTAGTAGGTTTGAGCATCATGAAAGATGAGATATCCAAAAAGTAATAAATTGAACCCACTTTTAAGATGGTAATAAGATCATTTAATAGATAAGTAAAACTGCAAAATGGTTTTGCAGAAGGATTGCTTCACTTCTGAGTGAATCATAAACTCATAAGCAAGCATTCAACAGGAGATCAATACTATTTTGTGGTACACATACTTTTGCAACGTCTGCTCTAATACAAAGATAAATCTAGTGCAAACCACGTATTTAACTTTTTGGCCTGGCATCCTTATCCCACTGCTATTATTACGCCTAAATATAGACTTCAACAATCTCATTTCTGATTAAGGAGAAATCAGTTACTGATGCACAAATTATTTATATTTATCTCAAGATAAATGACAACATAAGACCAAAACATGAATTCCAAAATAAGAGACATTTTGCATTTTGTAAAAGTTGACTAGTAAATTAGTGAAATTTGGTGTAGGTAGGAAAAAAGATAAATAAAAACAGCTTTGTGTTAAAATATGAAATATACCATTTACATATGAGACCAGGAATAGGGCAGATTTTTTAGGTTTTAAATCAGATGGACACTTTTGAGGACTCACTTTAAAGGCATAACTGATAAAATAAATATGAAATAAACAAAACACAGACTTTCTATTTAAAGCCACAGGACCAAAGAGATTATTGCTTCCTTTGACTGGCACATTAAGTCTAAGGCCTGATTATTACTTTTATTTTTGCTTTATTTGGACTAAGTGGTCATGTAAGAAATGGGACAACTATACTAATAATAGTATGTGATAAAACTGTCGAAGTGCAACTATTAATAAGGAAGTATAGCCTAATATCAGATCGGATGTCTAATGTAACCTCAAAATTGGTTATGATTAGAGCATTAGCACATTTCAGTTATCCAAATGAAATTTCTCTTAGACATGGCTAAACTGAAAATCATGAAATTAAAATCCAGGTTATATACAGTCTTCCCCAATTACAACTAATGTGGTATATTTCTTAATCTTTCAGAGAGTAGAGTTCCTTAATGTAACACTATAATACAGTTTGCTTGCTAAATAACTGTAAGATGTAGTATGAAAGATTTTTCATGTCATTACATTGACTTGTATCATGGACATGAAGCACTTACCCACTGTACCTAAAAAAAAAAAAAAAAAGAAGAAGAAAGTAAAAATGCCTATACACCAAATTTCAAACTTTAGTTAAATTATTATTATTATGAGATTGATTCATTATTGACAGCAAAAACAAACAAAAAGAAATAAACATCCCAGGTAACTGTTTTATAGTTGCAAACTTTATTTTGTTAGTCATTCCATTTGACTGTTTCCCAGATATCGTGCTAGATGAAGTAGTTATGAAGGTGAGTATGATATGGACAGTACGATAAGGAAAGTCATAGCTTATCAAAATATGGTCAGGTATATGCTTTTACAGGAATTTTCAAAATTCTATTAGCCAATTCTTAAAATATTAGACAATAATTATAGAATGCTCAGGAATACTCTGCACTTTCCTGGGTGCTGAAAAGTGATCCCTTAATTGGCATCTCAATAGCAAAATCTTATTTAGTGCATCCCATTCTTATGTGTCTTCCTCATGCATTTCTAAATGCTCTTATTTCACTGGTACCCCAAGATACCCAATTCATGTGTATCTCTCTCTGAGAAGTATCCCAAGTGATTGATTCTTTTCCCTGATTCATTCATATCCTTTCACCCAATCATCCTTTTACCCATCAAAATAGACTGTTCCTTTCAATTTTAGAGTTTGTATATAAACGGAGATGATATTGTCATTCACATTGAGTGGCTACTTGGTTCATTTGTGACTCTTCTAAAGATATTTGCATTTAAAGAGGATTCTTTGGGACATGATATCTTAATTCCACAGTATGGATCTCCCTCCACAATAGCGAGTAAAGAGGGAAAGCCATTGAGAAGGTGTCTTAGGGCTGAAATCTCTGCCAGTCACTTCAGAATAGTCCTCCTTTATGCATAAGTATATCTAATTTGCTGTACAAATTTAAGTAATTATAAAGCCTTGCTCTGATTAACAAAATGTCTTTATGGTCCCATACTTTTCTCTTATAAAGAATAGATTAACTGTTATCTATAATACATTTTAGTGTGCATGTAGAAGCATTTTAGAAAGAACATTTGTCCTAGAACAAAATATTTACTGATCACCTAACTGACTTTTCCTGCAATAAATGGCCATAAATAGTCATGGTTTAGAAAGCCTTCTGGAAACACACACCCACACCCACACACACACAAAGTGAACCTATAATTCTTTCCTAACCACAATAATTCACAAGACATTCCCGTGTGTCTGAGCACTTCTAGCACTGCTATTTCTGATAGCCAAGTGATAGCAAGCAGGTGTAGTTGTTTTCTGTTGCTGTCTCTTATTTAAGGACAAGTCCAGAGAATTAGCCACATGCTGTGCTAATGGTTTCTTTGTATATATGTTTCTTTTTTTTTTAACAGTTGTATTTTATCTTGCTATTGTGAAGAAAAATATATACAAAATAAAATAAATATTAAGAATATGAAACAAACTTGAGAATGGTTCCTTACTTACTTAGGGAACATTCATACTTCTATAAACCAGAAAGTTTTCTAGATAGACATACGCCATGTCCCCAAAATGCCAAAATTTAAGAGATTGTTTTTTAATGCAGTCAGCCCCGCCTACATATACAATTGCTATGTTGTGGGCTCCCACTAGACTTGAAAACACTATTATTTTATTATTTTTATTTTTGTTACTATATTCTTTTTTTCCCCCTGAGCTTGAATCATCACTGACAAGATCAGAAAAATATTTTTTATATAGGTTTATATCCCTTACCTTTTTCTCTTCAGAGTCATGTTGCTACTTCTGCTTACAATTCATATTTTTCTTACTTTCATGAATTTTTTTCTTTTGTTCTTTTTTATCATACACATTTAAAGGTGATCTTAAAGGACCTGGTTTACATGATGAGAAATAGAAACAATCCATAAAATGGGATTCACACAGTGACTAACAGTCAATTTGCCAGTTTGGCTTCTGGCCTCAAAATAGTAAATTGGATCTCTAGATGATTGGTGATAACATTTCCTCTGGGCTCTAAATATGGGATTGACATCTAATGTCTTCTTTCTCCCTTAAAAAAATAGTGATTTTGGACCATTTATCAAGATTGGTCAGATATATGTGATCAGGGAACGCAATTCCAACTAAACTAAACATATTAAATTATATATATAATTATATATAGATATATAATTATGCATATAAACTCTCAGTGCCCAATAAATGTTCTCTGAATAAACAAATAAGCAAACATTGCTTCAAAATAATAAGTAAGACTTTTATTACAAATCTACTGAAGATAATAGAGAACTCTATTAAATAGAGTTCTCATCTCAATCTCTTCTTAATTTTAAGTATACTCTCTAAACTTTGTTTATTCCTTGGGGCCAGGGAACTATTGGAGAATAAATAAAGTATATGTTTGCAAAGAATTTTATGCAGTTAAATTAGATGTACTTAGTTATAGCCTTCTCTGTACTGCCATGTAATGTTTATAGTTTTACTATAGCATTTCTTTCATTGCTGTGTTAATTTTCTCAATTGTACTTCTTGGGCAGGGTTTTCTTTTTATTCAAATTTTATTTTTCCTTCCATTTACTGTACTTGGCACAGTTGGGAAGTTTTTGTCTTGATGGCTGTTCCTGTGTTTAATTGTGGAGAGTACAACGTGGAAGATAGGAACTCTAACTGCAGATTGTAATAGACATGATTCAAATTCTGATTCTATTGCTGTGTGATCTTGGATAATTTATTTAGCATCTCAGCCTCAATTTCTTGGCCTGTAAAATTTGAATAATAATAATTAGTACTTCATAAAGTAGTTGGGTGGTTCCAAGATTTAGTACAGTCTCTGGCTTGTATTAAGTACTCAGTGTAAGTCAGCTAGTAGTGTAATATTTGTTTTTGTTGCTGTTCATGATTTAAGCTGTATTAGCAAACACATACACTCAACATTGCTCAGTGAAAATTTAGATTTTCCATGTGATGCCCACTAAAGTGGTCATACCTAAACAATAAAATACATGTTCCTATTTAGTGTAACAAAAAAGTAAGTTATCCTTAATTTAAGTATTCTTTCCATATGTTCACATGTTTCCTTCTGGGTTTTTTGAGGATTTAAACAAACTTTCCAATGACTTAGTGATAGGTATATATATATATTACACATATAAAAAGGTTTATATAATACTAGTTAATAAATAATTTAAATTATTTTATGTTATACTCTACTATATTTTATTCTACACACAATTTAATTAAAATATGTCTTTATTTCTATTTTATTTTTTGTGGTTTCCCAAAGAATCGTATTTGAGTAGAAACTCCAGTATGTATTACTGCCTTATATAGGGAAAATATTTAGAATATGATTAGAAGTTGACAACCTTAGTAAATATAACTGGAACAATGGAAATATTGCAAACTGAGAAATATTTATTGACTTTTCCTTGACTATTTTCCAGAAAAAAACAGTGCCGCTCTAGTAAGAATCTTAAAATTCTGCCAACAAGATGATCCAGATTTTTCCAGGAAATAATATTCTCCCTCATGGGCAATAAATTTAAAAAGAGCTTTAAACATAGTAGGTATTCAGAAAATGTTACCGAACTAAAATAGATTGGATCCTTTAGGTCGTTAAAATATCTCCTAACAAATTGCTGTTTTTCTGACTCTGGTTCGGTTCTGAAAGGATAGAAACGGTCGACATTTCAGAGGACTTGATATTTGCCAGATTGTATCATGACTTTGAATTTGGCAGTGGATAGGAAAAGGGTTTATTTTAAATTAATTCATTTAAACTTTTGGTGCAATGAGCCATTAGGTTTCAGGAATGTCTAGGACTTCTTTGCCACCTACAAACGTGAGTGAGGGCTTTTGTAACGTCTGAGTGATGTTCAATAGCAGTTGCCAATAGGATGAATCACCAGCAAATAGTTTAAAATTTAAATTTTGGATACATGGTCTGATACTTTCAATCAGTGAAAAGAGGCAATAGTTATTAATATTTAAAACTATTATAAATCTTTAGATTTTTATCATAATGTTTGAATGGAAAATATTAAAACTCACTAAATTGTGAGCTTTGTTTAAGTAGTGACAAGTATACAAATGTTTCACAACTTCCAAATCACAATTTAATATATTCACTTTTCTTTGGGTCATTGGCATTGTTCCGATACAGTGCTAGTAGTGCCTAAAACTGCTTGACATAATAGGCTTTCTTCTGCTGGATTATCTTATGTTAGCTTAGCTCTGTTTTGTGGGATTTACAGTTTATTATATGAGAACAGAATATGATCATTCATTTTTAATAAAACATGAATAATAAACATGGGCTTACATTGCTTTTAAGAAGTAAATGTAAAACCAAGTGACTTTAAACCTAGCGCAGTTCTCTAGGGACATTGCAATAACTTGCCTAAAGCATTAATTCTAATCACTTTGTCATTATTTGCAGTTTTATTTTAAGCAGTTTTATATTCATTCTCTTTACTGTTTTAGTTTAAAAAGTAATACATGACTCTCTCTTTAGTTATTTCTAGTGCTTCAACTGAAATCATCCAATAAAGGGGAAAAAAAGGATGTCCTTAAAAGATGTAGTAATACTACAGCTAAAGTTAATAATAAACTGTAAATAATAAATAATAAAATAATACTACAGTTAATAAACAAGAGTCGTTATAGGCAATACTTAGAATAATTTGGGTAGTTTTAAATCCTATATCAATAATATTTGTTATTAGAGCACTAGAGAGTCTAGTATTCTCACCTAGGAATTGGTGCTCTGGCAGCTTGGGGGACAGCATTCCCAGTGAGGCCTATGCAGACCTGTCTGGTATCAATGAAGCATGCTCACATCTGTTAACAAGATATTTCACACCTTCATAGTATACTTTCATACATACTTTAATAGCCATTGGTATAGATTTTCATAACTAAATCAGAAAATATTGTCACATTATTAAAGTTCAGAATTCAAACATATATATTTTTAAAAAGATCTAGGATGAATTTTGTCAAAGTTTAGCATTAGTTGTTCTGACAGATCTCTTTTTCATATAATGAGAGACATCGGGCCTTACATTAAAATTACTCTTGTTTAAAGCTAAATTTAATTTTCTAATTGGTTATTTTACTGAGTATTCAAATGATTTTGAGCTATTACACTCAAAATTATGCAACTTAAATTTTAGGTTTTCTTTAGAGTAATGCAGGAATGGCATCCATGTATGATCAACGAAAGAAGAAAACAAAAATCAGTTCATCAGAGCTCTCCTCTAGATACACTCATAGAGTAAACTGAATTATTCAACATTTAATTCAGTGGATATACTTGCATATCCCTGCCTTTACTCAGCTTCCTTCAACCAATATGTCTTCTGCCTGTGGACCTTCTCTTTCCATATCCAAGTTCTACCTATCTTTTCAGATCCAGATTTTACATTGCGTCATTTTTTCATGAGATGTATAATGATCTCTCCAGCTGTTAAAAATCACCTTCTCTGAGTTTCTCATGATGCAGTATCTGTATCTTTTATGCTATGTGTCAGTTTTTTACATTATATCATAGTAATTTACATATCTTCATCCTTTCTCTGTTTTGAATTTCTTGCAGACAGATTCTGTGTTTATGAATCTGCAAGAAATATCTGTCAAATGACTAAATGGATGAATAAACTTTGTTAAAATTAAGTTGATTACAGGACTCTTAGTCAAATATAGATGCACACAAATATTTTTATTTCTATCCCCACTCCCAAAACTGCACTAAAATTAAAGAAATAAGAACTCTAACATTAACACTATACCCACCAAAACAAACAGAATAGATAAAGAAATGAAAACAGAGGAGAGAGATAAACAAATTTTTTCACCAGGGAGTTTAGCTTAATTATAACATTATCAGAGGGAGAAATCTTCAAATTCTATATTGCTAGAAAATATTTAACAATTAACTCTCTAAAAAATGTATGCATGTGTATGTGTACCTAAGTTTGTTATCAACACAGATTACAAATGCTGAATACAGTAATATATAGTAATAATAAAATGCACGATACTTTTTATCGTAAAAGCAAAATAGTGATTTCATTCTCATAGAAGTTTTTTTGTTAATTTTTACAAAATACTGATATCTATAGTTAAGCTATGGTTGTATGTGATACACAGATCTATTTCTAACATGAATGAGGTTGACATATCTGTTTACATGGATGAGTAGATGAAGTGAAACAAGAAATACCTGCACGGAAACTTAACATTTTCAGCAATGATGTGAGCAATTTTCGCTGAACTGGATAATAGCTTTCAAATACTGGAAGAATATTTCCTCAATTTATCATACAAATCACAATGTAATGGTTGCAGACACATTAACATTTTAGTTTAATCTGAGTTTTTAAAATTTTATCTATCACATTCTTAAATCTAGAAAATTGACAAAACAATAAATCAATCGAGCTCTGATTTGCCAATTCCCATGCTGTAAGTACTCTCACCATGGCCAATTTCAAGCTACCAAGGTAATGCCATTGAATGTAGATTTGGGAAGAGATTAAGAAGTAATATGCCATCATTTAGCATTCTTTATCACACAGGTGTATAGATGTAAATAATCTCAGGAGTATAGTTAGTAGTAAAATATTCAAAAAAATTATTAAGAATTGATGAGTATAAAGTATAACCTTTTAGTTTGAATCTATGTGTTAATATAATTTATTTAATGGTGAGTATATATAATTTAATGTTTACTAATTGCTGTGTTTAACAATGAACTTGTAAAATTCCTGAAAACATAACAACTACATTTCATAAGGATCAAAACTTGAACACATTTGCTCCTAGAGAAAATGGGCTTGAGGGTGAGAAGTAAATAGAAAAATTGTTTGAAAGTCCTTTCAAAGAGCAGTCTGATACTCAGTTCATTTCTGCACATAAACAATCAGGTATTTATCCATCCTATTATTTTGGGGAAAAACCATTGCCTATGTACAGAGACTCCAATCAGATTTCTAGAGCTTCACTCTTAAGTACTATAGAGATTCATTCAAAAGCAGGCAGCTTTTGAGAAAAGCCTTCTGTATATGAGAGAGAAACAAAATTACCAAACAAAGAAAAAACAAACTCATAGGAAAAAGAAAGAAGTTAAAACTGAGGAAAGAGATATAAGAAGATATTTTCATGACAAAAAATATGACAAAAGACAATAATGTTATTGAAAAAAGCACTAATCATGGAACACAAGTAATGAACATTTTTAATTGCTAAGAAAAAGAATTTTAGAATTCAAATATTGTGGGCATTTATTTTTTATAAATCAAAAGAACTCTTGAAAAATAAACCGAAATAAATGTCTCCAAACATGTAACCAAACTAAATGAAAAATAAAGATAAAACAGTTTAAAAATTAGAAAATCAATTAAGGAGACCCAACATCTAACTTAGAGGAATTTTATAGAAATCAGATAGAACAATAGAACAAAGGAAAGTTATTTTCACATGAATAATATACAAAAGAATTAGAATTTGGAAAAAGAAGAGCCTCCAATATCATGAGCCCACTCTCCATGGGCTGCATATCATAAGTTTAAAAAGATTTACACATGGTGCATCATTTTGAAACTTTAGAGCCACAGAATCTTAAAAATGTCCATAGGAAAAAGCAAAAACAAAAACAAGTGTGAAAAGAATAAAAGTAGCATTAGTTTTTCAACTGAATGCTAGAAGTCAACAAAACATTTTTTTAAATTTTAAGCTTTTAAATAAAAATTATTTTCAATCCAGAATTTTATACCTAATTTAATGTTATTAAAAGTGAGGATGTGATAAAAAAGTTCTCACATATTTGATGTCTGAAAATTTTTACCTGTGAAGCATTCTTCCTTAGGAAGCCACTGGAGGATCTTCCGCAAAATCAGATAAGACATGAGATCAAGGAACTAGAGGAGCGTCCCTAGAAGACTGGTTAAAAGAGTGGTCTCCAGATCTCTCCTGTTTTAGTCAGTCTAGATAGGAGCATCGTGGGTGGTGTTTAGAGATGTGTGCCAGCGTTTGAAAAGAATTAAGGATTCAAAACAAAGGGGAGAATGCAGTTAACTCCAGGTAGGGAAGAGTTGCCCAAGAGGAAATTTAACTACAGTCAAGTTACTATCAATCTTTATTATTCACTAATTACATATTTGCAAATTTGCCTACATACCAAAATTTATTTGTAGCTAGAAAACCAATAATCATGGCATTTTTGTAGTTATTCATGGGCATCTGAAAAGCAGCAAAGAAATTGAAATACTCAACATGCACATCCTGACGGAGGTCAAGCAAGGCAACTCTCTGTCTTATTTCTGCATTCATGTTCTATTTAAATGTCCTATTTGCTATTTAGTGTCACGGTTTTCACATTTTTGTACATTTCATTTTGTTGTAATTTCAGTTTTAAATGGCCCTCAAATACATTGCTGAAGGGCTGTTTAGTGTTTCTCAGCACAAGAAGG
Organism: Lepilemur ruficaudatus; assembly: GCA_963574885.1. NCBI lineage: Eukaryota > Metazoa > Chordata > Mammalia > Primates > Lepilemuridae > Lepilemur > Lepilemur ruficaudatus. Next base: position 41,877 of record CAUYRT010027595.1, on the reverse strand, counting down.
CTGCGATGTACTGTATGGAGAAAGTTTGTGTTAGATAAGCTTTATACAGACATGAATTGTAGTGCTGTTGGCTGTGACTTAAGTGGTTTGTTTTGTGTGTGTGTGTGTTTTTAGAGACAGGTTTTTGCTCTGTTGCCCAGGCTGGAGTACAGTGGCACAATCATAGCTCACTGCAGCCTCACACTCCTGGGCTCAAGTAATATTCCACCCTTAGCCTCCTGAGGAACAGGGAATAGAGGTGCCCATCACCACCCCCGGCTAATATTTTTAATATTTTTAATTTTTTTTTTTAGATACAGGGTCTCCCTATGATGGCTAGACTGGTCTCAAACTACTGGCCTCAAGCAATCCTCCCACCTCAGCCTCCAGAGTAGCTGGGATTATAGTGTGAGCCACTGCTCTTAGCTCCATGACTTAAGTGTAAATTATTCAACAATATATATTAAACAAGGTCTCTTTAACCAGAAGCACACATAAGACAAAGTTATGTATTGATTTGTTGACAAATGTTTGTTGACAGATGTGACCAGAGGCTCACAGAAACCTAACCCTGTATTTCACCTAGCAACAATGGTTCATTATTCACTAATTCAATGTCTGCAGCCACTGTATAGAGCATAACTGTTATAAATAATATTTATAAGAATTGACTGTATATTACATCATTTGGCCTGGCAACTAACAGTTGTTAATAATAAACATAAAATTTATAAATTATATATTAATAGGACCAAAAATCGGTTGTGTCTGGGAAAGTGGCAGGAGAGTGGCAAAATAGGAAACAATAGAAAATGTCTAAAATTAGTATCAGGAAGTACTAGTATAAATCCATTCTTTACAATTATTGAGTACAATATTAGGAGAAATAACTAAATACTTGAAAGTGGTGGGTTATGGAAGCAGACTGGGAGATGGGGAACAGTGAGTTAGGAGAATGTTGACTTTAATATAAATTGTGGTAATCACACACATATAATTTTAAATCATAATTAAATATTTACTTGAGAGAAATAAATTAATATTTAAATATAAAAATGAAAACAGTTTGATGATAGAATTAAAATTTGAAGCATGTCTACATTGTTAAAACAACTTCAGATTTTAAGGTAATACAATTTTTTTTTAATCCATGGTAAAGAAGAACAATTTTTCATGGTGTGTTTTAGTGACATCTAGAACTAAATTAGACTACCTACCATCTGTATGATGGAACATGGTTACACTTTTATTGGAGATTAAATATTTATAAAAAATTATACATTTCTGGGTTTCTTTTATTTGTTTTGTTTGCTTGCTTAAAGGTATTTAAACATTTGCTAGTGTGGAAGTGTGACTAGTTCAGACCACTTTCTCATCCTGGAATTTCAATTTATATTTTCAACTGCATGAATAAATGAATCTATTGAATTTGGTTTTTCATTGTGTAACATACTACAAAGCAATGTTGCATCTTGGCAAAAATTCTACTGGCAGATACATACACAAAGCTCAAATTTGCACTAAGTTGTTCTTGCTAATAGTTTCTGAGATATACCTGAGACTAGATCAACTGAGCTTCATATAACAGCAGTAACACTATTTCTGTGTACAATCCTTTGGAATAAGAATAGAGAAATAACATGGTTGAAACTTCTGAAAGCTGCATAGAACTCTTCTTGTAAAAGACGATATGGCAAAGTGTATGAAAAAAAAGGAAAAAGCATTATTGACTTGCAGAATGTTCTAAAAATACCTCATTCAATAAGTACATCTTGCTAGTTGACACACAATTATGTTAATGTAGTGAGAGTTGAAGAGTAATTTAAATATAATTAGGGCTTAAAAGATAAATGGCATAGAACATGGAACTTATTTTCTTGTGTGGAGTATTTTTTTAATGGAAATGAAAAAATAAAAAAAAATAAAAGTAATCTGTAAATTAAAATCTTTGCTGTATTTTCAATTTAGTTTGGGTTTATTTTCGCATGGCTGATAAAGATGATGAAACAAATGAGTTTCATCATGAATTTATTCTCAAATAAATGACACTTTTCAACATCTTGGCTTTGCAAAAAAAAAAAAAGAATGAGAAATATTTCTTGATTCTTAATAGAACTCCTTTTTCAAGCACATTCATTTCTATGCAATGTCCAGAGCTGCATTTGTAAAACAACAAAATAACGTATTAAATAAGGAGAAATCAGTCTACCAACTACTAATAGCTAAGCAATAATATTTTAAAAATCACACTGCTGATGTACAATCCTTATTTTCAGTGGGTTTATTGATTGTTTTTTAGAGAGTTGACTTGTTTTGTCATACTTCTGATCAATTTTAATATGTTGTTGAAAGACTGAATTATTGAGAACTGTAAAAAACATGTAGTCTGATTGCTTTTTTTGTACAAAGTACAAGTAGGTCAAATTTAACTTCTAGTGATGGCTATAAATCGAGTATGCAAACTGATCCTTTTTTAGAAGTCCATTTCAGATTTTAAAAATTATATTAGGCCAATTTATTTATTAACTCATTCAGCAAATCCTTATAGAATATGCATTATGATTCAAGAGTCTTTTCAGTGTAAAGATATAAGCAGCAGGTAAATAAAATCACAAGAAATACCATGTTAATCTTGCTATAATGGGGCATTATGGGAAGCTACAGGAAGGAGGTGATGCCTGAATCCTAAAAGTTGATCTCAAGTAGAGTAGATTTTGAGGTTTTAGAAACTGTATCAGTGAAATGATTTTCGGGCAGGATAGTCCTATATATTTCTATATTCTTATTGATAATCTAAATTGAAAGACAAGAGATGCATGAACAAATTAAAGAACTTCATAAAGTGCGAGGAAATGGAGAACAAATTGTAGATATGAAAGGAATGCCAAAAAATATCATATGATATTCTTTGTTTCATTAAGCATTGTCTATAAGCATCTTACCATGGCCTTAAATATAAAGCATGTAATTTAATAGCTTCCTACTATAAAAACTTATTTTATTTTATATGTGCTCTCATTTATTAGTCATTCCTTTTGGGGACACATTTAAGTTATTTATAAAATTATCTAATATAAATGTGATGAATAAACATATATGCATAATACATATCTTTGTTTTTTATTTTTACCATAGAATAAGTTCATAGAATGTCAGTCACATCACCTATGAATATGAGCATATTTAAGCCTCTTCATTTATATTAATGAATACTTCTAATATATTTGTCCAAAGTTATAGATAAATGAATTGCACCAATATATGTTTTTTCTTTATTTGTTGATTGTCTCTCCCACTAGAATGTAAGTGCTGCAAGGGTGGGAATCCTTGGTTTAATTTGAACTGGCCTATAATGAGTCCTCTTAGGAGCATCATGAATAATTGTTTATTTGAATGAATCAATTTAAAAAATGATTCTAAGCCAAACTATTGACATATTCATTTTCAAAATCTGTCTGCTCTTAGTAAGAAACTAAAACAATACAAATTTTCTTCAAAGAAATATATCAGTGTGAGTCCAACAAAGTGCTAAGACAAGAAACAGTTCTTGGGAGAACATTAGCTTTGAAATAAAAAGATAGATAATTAAAGTAGAATGTTACCAATAAGAGGTTTTTTTACCCAGTAGAACTGACTAGAACAGAACACTCTACATTAATATCACATAACCGATTGTTGGGTGTAAAGGGCCAGAAATGGTGCTAATAGTGGATCTCAGTCTTTTGTGAACCTCAGTTCCATGCATGTAGAGGCTATAACCATCTAGAATTATGCTGACATCCTTATCTTCTTTGCTGTCTTCTGTTAAGGTACTCCTGAGGAAGAATTCATTTTGAAGATGTATATTATAAAAATGCCACCATACTCAGGAGTAAATAGATTTTCAGAGTTAGAAAGAGTATTGGCTCTGGTTTGCAATGGTTAGCTGAGGTTACTTTATTTGATCAATATTATCTTTATTTTTGGGGTTGAATTTTGAGTAGATAAGTAAGCATTGCTCTCTCTTTTCTTTCTATTTCAAAATATTAGGGAGGTACAAATGTTTGTTTTACGTGAATAGCTTTTATAATGCTTGAGTCAGGGCTATTGGTGCATTCATCACCAGAATAGTGTTCTTTGTACTATTTAAGTAGGTTTTTAACCCTCCCCTCCTCACCCCTTCTCCTTTCGTAATTTTCAATTACTTTTACATCTCTCTGCCATGTGTGCCCGTCAATTTTTACAAATTATTAGAGAGAACATGTGTTTGCTTTTCCATTCCTGGGATACTTCACTTAGGATAATGTTCACATCTTTGTGATTGTGAATTGTGCAACAATAAATATTCAAGTATATTTCATTAAACGACTTTTTTCCTTTGGGTAGATATCCAGGAGTGGTAATCCTGGGTCGAATTGTAGGTCTAAATTAGTCCTTTGAGAAATCTCCATACTGTTCTCCATAGAGGTTGTACTAATTTGCAGTCCCACCAATAGTGTATAAGTGTTCCTTTCTCTCTGCATACACACCAGCATCTATTGTTTCTTTTTGACTTTGTAATAGCCATTCGGACTAGGGGAAGGTGATATCTCTTCATGGTTTTAATTTGCATTACCTTGATAATTAGTGATGTTGAGCATTTTTTCATATATTTCTTGGCCATTAGTCTATCTTCTTTTGAAATAGTTTTGTTCATGTATTTCGCCCACTTTTTAATGGGGTTGTTTGTTTTTTTTCCTTGCTGATTTATTTGAGTTTCTATAGATTCTGGATATTAGCCCTTTATCAGATGTATAGCTGGTGAATATTTTCCCCCATTCTGTAGGTTGTCTATTTACACTGTTGATTATTTCCTTAGCTGCACAGAAGCTTTTTCTGTGATTATCTTTGGGGTCTTAGTTATAATTTTTTTTTGTCTAGGCTGATGTCTAAAAGAGTTTTTCCTATATTTTATTCTAGATTTTTTATGATTTCATGCCATACATCTAAGTCTTTTATTCATTTTGAATAGTGATCATGAGTGACCGGACTGTGGGTGTTTGCTTGAGTCTGGTCCAGGTATAGTGGCAGCTTGAGGCTGGAAGGTTCCCCTGCCATAGCGCTGGACCTTGGGGCTGTTTCATGGATCCAGCAGTAGTGGTGGAGACTCAGGCGTGGGGTCTTTGGGTCTAGGTGCAATGCTGGAATCTCAGGGTTGGTGCTGTGGGCCCACTGGGAGATATGGAGCCACAGGAGTGGAACTTCAGGCCTGGTTGCAGATAGAGCCTCAGAGCCAGAACAGGAGACTTTGGAGGCAGAGCCCCTCAGGCAGGTGGGCATTCTAGCAGCATAGGGACTGCAAATGCTGAGTCACGTGGGCAGAGTTTGGTTCCAGCAGCCCAGCGACTGGTTAGGTAAGTCAGGGCTGCCAGATAGCCAGGCTATCCCTGCTACCCAGGCTGTGCTAAGGCAGTAGCCCATAGCTTCCCAGGTAGTGCCTGTGGCACCTGAAGAGCATCCTCTGCTCAGATCCCACACTGAGAGGAGGGGCACTTGGCTCCCAGTCACAGTCCTGATACAGAGGAGCATCTGCTCTAACTATTCCCTCCCTGGCTAAGCAAGTGTGATGCAAAGGCTGCTACTGCAAAGATGAGTCCTGTGAAGACCTGGTTCCCTGCACCTGAAAGCTCAGGATGGCATCAGATGCAGAAACCTGGGACTGGCAGCCACCTGATCCCTGCCACAGCTACTGTCCAGTTCAATATCTCTGCACAGACTCTTAGCAACTCCTCGATCAGTGCAGAGGTCTGAGGTAGTGGAGGAAGGCCCCTCACAGCTGGGGCCACAGTGCCTGTGGGGTAAGCATGGAGTCCCAGGGCTCTCTCCTCCTGCCCTTCTCCATGTGTGTATGCCTCCCCACAGATCTCTTTGATCTTGCCAAATAAATCAGCCCATAATCTTTTCCTTCACTCTGAATGTCCCCCATTGCTTCTCCAGAATTTTACAATTTTGTTTCCAAGAAGAGCCATATGTTTGTAGGCATCCACCTGCAACTTTTGATCCTTTCCTTGAGAGTGGCACGTATGGTCTGCTTCTAGTCTTCAATCTTCTCGCACGTCCTTGGTATTATCTTTAATATCACAAAATTGTTTTGTTTGAAAAATATATTAATGTGTAGGGATCAATCAGAAACCTTTATTTGTAGCTTTTCATTGAAAAATTACTATCTCCTTGAGCAACTTTTGTTCTTTTTCACTCTGTTGGATAAGTCTGGAAATCAGACCAGACCTTGATTACTGAGTTAATATCATGTATTTTCATTGGAACAACTACATTCTACCTGTCCCATGCAGACTTACAAGGATAGGCAGGAGGTGATGTATGAGTCCAGGAAGTTGAAATAAACCTGATAGAACATCTGTGTTATAATGCAGTAAGAACAAGCAAAGGCAATTGGATGTTAAGGGGTAAATTTCTTGTCAAGAACTCATATAGGTGTAGTCAAGATAGCAATTTGCCATCCTGCTGAAGTTAAATATCAGTCATATCTCTGAATCAAATGAAGATATTCTACCATTATGAACCATAAAAAACATGCTAAGTACAGAATATTTCTCCCCAGTTGTCAAAGATTTCCTTTTCCAAAAAGGAGAAGACAAATATATATTCTTATGGAATAATTTACTGGTGTTTTTGTTTTATTTTCTTCTTTTGTGAAATTCAATGGTATTTCATGTTGAAGGGAAGTGGATGAAGCTTCTGTACTGACCAGGATAAGGTGAGGTGACAATCATGACTTGCCCATGTCACTGTGTCATTGCATCCAACATTAGTTATATCAGTCAATGAAAAGAAATAAAAGTTCTTGCTCTCATGGAGATTATACTCTAGCTTTCCTAGTTTGGGAAAACAGACAATAAATCAACTAAAAATGAACTAAATCACTAACTAAACTGAAATAAATACACAATAAATAACAAAAATAAATAATAAGAGAAAGTTTGTCAGCTGGTAATTAGCACTAGAGAAAAGTAAAATGGGTTACAACTTTGGAAGTGGATGCAATTAGAGTAATCATGACGTGCCTAATGGAGAAGGGGATATTTGTATAAAGGCCTGTAAGAGGAAATGGAATGAGGCAACTGAACACCTACAAAAAAAGTGTTTATGGACAAAAGAAATAGGACCGTATGCCTAGGCCTGGAGGTCCAGCGAGATCACCCATAACAGTACTCTGGTCATTCCCAAGTTGGTAAGGTTGAATCTGCAAAAAAGACTGATGAGGAGAGGCCAATGAGGTAGGAAGAGGTCACATGGTGAGGAATTCTGAAAGCCAGGTGAGGGAAGTATTGCAAGGCACAGAACCACTGTGTCACTCACTTGCTGCTAAGTTATAAAAAATACGGGCTGATAATTGACTGTTTGGCCATGTGGAAATCATTGGTGACAAGGACAAGAGCATTTTGTATCATGGTGGAAGTGAAGGCCTAACACTGTAAGTTCAAAAGAGCATAGAACAAAAGGAATTGGAGAAGGTAAATGTAGATAACTTTGAGAAATTTTGCTCTAAACAGACACATAAAATTGAAACTGGAGGAGGAAATGGAAATAAGAGTGAGCTTTTTTGTTTTTGTTTCTTTTGGGGGGAGAAATATGGCATGTTTTTATGCTAAGGAGAAAGATCCAGTGAAGAGGAAAATGACTGATGATATATAAGGCGGAGGGGAAGAATTGCTAAAGTAAAGTCCTGGAATAAGAGAAAGGCAAGAGGATCTAGGGTGCAAATCTTGATGTCATTGGATGTCCTTTCTCCACCTGTCCTGTACTCTTTGTTCTAGTGCTTATACAAGATATTACTCTTATAAAGGCTGGTGTAAGAATTTCATTAAATGTTTTCTGTTATTTAATTCTAATTAGAGTCTGATAGTCACTGATAAAGAGACTTAAAATAATCTGTTTATTATGCTAGTTTAAGGATTTTACACAAGTTGTAAACTTGACTTCAGTTTCTTGGTTTGTTTCTTTTTCTTATTTTCTTTTTTTTCTTTATTGAAGTGTAATTTACATATCATGCCTTTACTCCATTTTAAGTGTACAATTAAATGGTTATTAGTAAATTTACCATGTTGTACAGCTATTCACATAAATTAGCTTGCATTGGAATTATTGAACTCAATATTGCTATATTTTTATACATCCCATTTAAATGTTCTTCCCTATAGAGATTTAGTTACAACATGTGCTTTCAGTGAATTATCTGCCTACTTGGTGTAGTTATCACCAATTGCTAGATGACAAAGGCAATGAAAATATTGAGATATGTATAGTAATACAAAATGAGAGTATTTACTGCCTGTGTGTATTCATATCCAGAGAAGAATACAGAGTGAAAATGTTTAAAATGAGATGGTGCAGTGAGAAGGTATAGTGTTGTTAGTCTAATTTGGATATAAAACTACAACTTTAGGATTATGGGATTTTTTAGTGTGTTTTTAATTGATATTCCAATCTCTCAGAGTCAAGACTAAGAGGACTAACATTTCTGTGTCTGTATGTGTGAGCATACACATATATACACGACTACATATTTTGCATATATACATGTATACATGAATATATGTATGCACATACAGCATGCATATATTCATATAAGTGTGCACATATCTATACCTCATACAAATGTATACTTGTATTTATATTTTGGATGAGGGACTGCAGATTATTTATTTGAATTATGACTATCATTTGGGACAATTATGATGTTTTTTATATGACCAGCATCATTTATAGAACTAAGAGCTATCAAAGGACCGCAGTTCATTAGTTCAGCTGAATTATATGTATATTGATTAATGAAGGCTACTTTTTTGTCCTTTTGACATATCAGTTTAAGTAGGCCAAGAAAATAAAATCCTCTAAGAATTATCTGTTTTCCATTTCTTGTTTCTAGGTTCTGGTAAGCAATCTGTAGCTCCCCCAAAATAGCCTAGATACATCTACTTGGGAAATACTGTTCTGAAAAAAAAAATCATTATAATTCTGACTGATGACCAGCATATGAAGCAGTCTCCCACATGCCTCCCTTTCAGCCCTGAATAAACATAACTAGAGAATAGTTAATTCCTTTTTCATACAAAAATCTTAGGGAATCCTTGTCATTTCACATTAGATGAATTTTTTCCCCTAATACACAGATAACTGGCGTTAATACAAATGATAGCTTCCCCACTTTTCTAAAACGCTACAAACTTTGAAACTTTTCTGGATATTTAGGTTTGAACAATTCATTTTTAGTGTTCATGACTGTTGGGTATCCTAATTTAGAATGTGGCCGTTCCTTGTAAAGGAATAAAGGCTGACTTGGGAGTATAAGCTATTACTCTTATTACACTCAATTTAGCACAACAGTGGGCCCAGAGGTGACTAAAAAGTGAAAACCTACCCTCTACATTAAGATGCAGATCCTGTAGCTGCAGCTGTCTAACCATTCATTCTTTCCTTCATTCTACACGTTTATCAAACATTCAGTATAGGTTGCTCTGTATTAAGTTCTGTCTACTCATAAAAAATAGAAATGAAATAATAAAATATTCAACTATAATATTTCCATTTCTAGGCAGTGATAAATTTTCTCATAATTAATACTTCTAACCCTAAAAACAATTTATTTTAGGACATCAGATTTCTTCAACAAAGAAGTGATAAATTTCCTTTTATGGCCCTTTGTATTTTTAAGGATAGTATCAAATAGCATCAAAATCTTAATTCCATATCTATCCTGTATTATTTTTCTTTCCTAGTCATTTATGATACCATGTCATTATAAAATTTCATATTAAGCTATCCTCCTTGCTTGTCTGAAATCATGACAATGCTTCTTTCTTCCTTGATTATGATTATCTGCCCCCATTGTCTAAAATAATTCACTTTGAGCTTTATTTTTAATCTCTCTAAGACATTTCTATCATTCAAAAAAAAGTCTTTTAGAATTATTGTTAAACTCAATTTAACTTAAGGATTGGAAAATAAGTTACTTCTTTTTATAACTTGTAATTTAGAAACTTTATGACATTACAAGGCATGTGCTTTCATCAAAAGCCATAGTAACATGTTTGAAATAAAATTAAATATGGAAAATATGAATATAAATATACAAAAAATTTAAGAAACATACATTTTTATTGATCATTTTCCAATATGTATAATATTCCTATAAAAACATAAGCATCTACGAATTTGTAGAGATTTTTCTTTTCAATTTCAGTTGAAGAATTTCTTGTCCAGAAACCCAAATATCCCTGAGATACAGGAAGAATTATGTCACACGATCCAGAAAATCCTTATCAAAACAAAGCTCTTTTCTCTGGTGGTATAAGGTATGTGATATGGTGAGTGGGATCTACTTTGCTGTTTGTACACTGGTCACTCGAGCAGAGGCCGTTTATTAAAGAAACAGATGGGGAAACATCAGTTATATTTTGTGCCTTCTGTTTACTGTAAAATGTTCGAAGATGTGGAAAGCACAGCTGAAGTAATTGAAGACATGGAAGCATACGTCAGGTGTGACAGGAAGGAATGGACATTCTCAATTCCAGTGAGGGCAGAATGTTTTACTACGAAAAGCTTTGGAATAACCTTCAATATGTACTTTTTCCTATGTAAGCTATTAGATCAGTGGCTATATTGTGAGTTGATTTTTTTTAAATTACTTTCATATGAGCTTGGCAGTTGGCAGTCTTATAAGGAAAGACACTTTATGGTTGTATATATTGATAGATTATAAAAGGACCTCCAACCTAAGGTGTCTTTGAGTAGTAAGCCAGTGGAATTTGACATCTTTCATCATCAGACTCTTTTTTGTACATAAAGTTTCTATAATATATTATACAAATTTCCAAGAAGCACAATTTCTTTAAAGCAAGCTTTTCCCCTACACAAGTGCCCTGATTTTACACTGTTGAGATTTCTTTTCTCAGATTTTCAAGACCTATGTTGCCCTCTATGCATTTGTGTTGTTGAATCATTTAACGTCAGATGAAATATTGCCACTAATGCTAAAGCAGACTTTCACACCCCAACTTATATCTAATTCCTGGCCATGTTATTTTGAGCCTCTGACCGTTTTCTCTTTCTCTTCCTCTCCTTCCTCTTCTTTTTCATATCCTATTTTTATTTTGTTATTTTTGCCATGAAAGTGATAATGTATATCCTTATTTGACAAAAAATTATATCAAAGTCTAGACTTTGTGAAGACAAAGGGCCAATCTCTTTGTTGACCACGAGAATGTGCAGTGTCTGTGTCTTCTTTTAACAAATAAAAATTGTTTTCAGTAATGCCAATAAATCTGCCAAATAAGGTTTTAAGAGGTATTTGGAGAGCTATTTCTATTTTATTTATTGTTTATTCCTTATGATGAATTTAGCACTTACACACAGGAGTCTTTTTGTAAGAAGCACTTTACAAATTTCTGTGAATTCTCCCAATGACCCTGTAAGAAATAGAAATAGAGTATTTATAACCTCTATTTCACAGGTGAAGCTGCTGAAACCACACATTTATATTCTTGTGTGGTGTGCTCTTTGAAAGAAATTTCTTCAAGTTTGGAAGATTCACTGTTGCTACTTTCATGAAGGCCAAAAACAAAATAAAAAAAGGTTAATAGTACTCTGAATCTAGTGGCCTGAACTAAAACCTCTTTATTGACTGTATTTATGCTACTTAAAGAGACTTTATCACACATTTCTGTTTGGATCTCTTTCATGTTGATTGCGGATTGACTTTTTCTTCATTTGAGATCCTGTGTACCTGAGGCTTTTTCTGTGAGGTGGTTTATTTGTGTGATATAAAAGGAAGTAGAGCTATAACACTGCTGTTTTGCAAAACTGTTCTAATATTGAAGCTGGCATTTACACTTTTCTTACACACATTTCTCTAAGGATTTCAGAGCCTGTAAGTTTCTGTAAGCTTTGTATTTTATCTTTTAATCTGATTTTTATTGTAGAACATTTAGAATATCTGCAGATCCATACACCCTTAAATTAAAGGAGTGATATTAATTTTAATGTTATAATTTTAGATGTGCAGAGCATTTTTTACATCTAATAAATAATCATAAACCATCCAATTTTCCAGAGATGCCACAAATTTCATTTATGGCTACTTTTCATTATGGACTTGCTGTTTTGGATAGATTAAGTTTCCCGTGAACCTTTCCCAGTCCATCCCTGTATTGATTAACCCAGGCCTACGTGTGACTTTTAGGTTACAGAAGGTCATACCTCATAATCGAGGGAAGGTGGGCCTTCTGGGCCAACAAGGCACATACAAGTAATCCTTTGATGAGGGGAGACAAGTTAAATAGATCTGTCTTAGTCAGCTCAGGCTTCCATAACAAAATACTGTAGACCTGTAGTCTCTAATCTCTAGGCCACAGACTGATACTGGTTGGTGGCCTGTTGGAAACTGGGCACAGCAAAAGGTGAATAGTGGACAAACAAGAAAAGCTTCATCTGTATGTACAGCTGCTGCCTATTTCTCACATCTCCACCTGAGCTCCCACCTCTCCTCCCCACCCTCCTGTCCTTGGAAAAATTGTGTTCCATGAAACTGGTCTCTGGTGCCAAAAACGTAGGGGACCGCTGCCATGGACTGAGTAATTTAAACAACGGACAATTATTTCTCACAGTTGTGGAGACTGAGAAGTTGGAAATCAGGGTGGGAACATGGTTGGGTTCTGGTAAGGACCTCCTGCCTGGCTTGTAGGCTGCTGCCTTCTAGCTGTATCCTCATATGGTAAAGAGAGAGAGAGAGAGAGAGAGAGAGAGAGAGAGAGAGAGAGAGAGAGCACATATCTCCTCTTATAAAGGCACTAATCTCATCATGAGAACTCCACTCTCATGATCTAATTACTGCCTCTTATGGACTGAATGTTTTTGTTATCCCAAAACTCATATGTTGAAATCTAAATTCCCATATGATGATATTTGGAGGTGGGGCCTTTGGGAAGTAATTAGTTCATGAGGGTGAAGCCCTCTTGAATGGGATTAGTGCTCTCATAAGAAGAGGCCAGAGAGCAAGCTGGCTATTTTTCTGCCATATGATGGTACAAGAAGAAGTTGGCAGTCTGCAACCAACAAAAAGGTTCTCACCAGAACCCAACATGCCGATACCCTGACCTCAGACTTCTAGCCTCCAGAACTATGAGAAATAAATTACAGTTGTTTATAAGCCACCCAGTCTATTATACTTTGTTATAGCAACTCAAACTGACCTAGACACTTCCCAAAGGCCCCATCTTCAAATACGATCACATTAGGAAATGAATTTTTGAAAGACACAATTCAGTCCATAGCAAGACCTGAGAAATGTATTACACGAATCATGGTAGTAGCCAATTACCTGGCTTCCACTTGCTGCAACTATACCATGGTCCTTTGTAAGCCTATTGCATTTTAGAAAGCAAGTCTTCTACACATTTAACTGTGTTTTTACTACAGGTCTATTTCCAGCCCTTTGTTTGTTTCAGTGAAATTAATTTTTACATAAAATAAAATGGTTTTAACAGCAAATGGGATTTTGAAACTATTCATCAATGCAAAGCAATGCATGCTGTTATACTTTCAATAGAAATAGGAGATAAAATCATAGTGTCTGTTGTCTAATTGCATTCATTCTAGCATGGATAGTTTTTAACACAAAAACATAAGGAAAGAAATGTTAATAAGTATCCTCTTGTCTAGGTTCAGAAACCATATGAATTGAAAATATATTTCTTATGTTATGGTAGACACAAAGTTAAGAAAAGATTTGTAGTCATAAGACACTATCCAGAATACACCAATCTATTTCCTATGCTAGCCTAGCTCAGATGAGAGTATTTAAAGGTAGGAATCCTTTGATAGGCAGACAAGATGATAAAAAAGTAAAAAGAGGTAAAAGAAATGGGAGAATATAAGCATGACACAAGGTAATAACCTCACAAATAAAGATGATTTTATATGACAGTGGCAGGAAACTACTTAGTATGAAGTTCAAACAAATTAATAATTCACTTTACCTAATCTTGATGGTATATGGACTACCTAAAGGGTAATCTCTAGTCAGTAGCCTTAATTCTAAACATGTCATGAAGACGTTATCTCATAATGTATAAAATCATACAATTTGCTTTCTAATAGCTTAACACTTCCCAAATATTTTAAAAGATATATACACATATATAAGCATATATCTAGAAATAATATTCAAAACACACATAGAAAAGGCATTCATTCATTTCTTTTCTTTTCTTTCTTTTTTTTTTTTTTTTTTTTGAGACAGAGTCTCACTCTGTTGCCCAGGCTAGAGTGCCGTGGTGTCATCCTAGCTCACAGCAACCTCAAACTCCTGGGCTCAAACAATCCTTCTGCCTCAGCCTCCCAACTAGCTGGGACTACAGGCATGTGCCACCATGCCTGGCTAATTTTTTTCTATATATTTTTAGATGTCCAATTAATTTCTTTCTATTTTTAGTAGAGACGGGGTCTCGCTCTTGCTCAGGCTGGTTTCGAACTCCTGACCTTGAGCAATCCACCCACCTCGGCCTCCCAGAATGCTAGGATTACAAGTGTGAGCCACCGCGCCCGGCCTATTCATTTCTTATTTAGATCCTATCTTTTCCACCTTCCCTCTTTTAACCTTCATAACTGGTTACCATATGACATTTTGGATGTTCAGACTCCTCAACTCCATTCTTACAGGCAGATCTGGTTTAGGCACGAGCTCCCAAACTTCTTTAGGATCTGTCAACATTCAAATATTTTCTGCCCATGATCCTAATTTCTCAACATAGTACTGGACCATGGGGGCTTTCAATTCCACACCTTTTCCAAGCAGTCTTGTGACCCAGATCTTTCCTTGGGTAAAACTAAATGTGCTTCAGTGGGCAAGTAGTTTAAGGGTATTAAATCGATGGGTTGATTAGCAACCCATAAATGGCCTGATCTGAAAAGATTTGCTGAATGAACTAGAAAATGCCAAGTGAATGAAATGGTTATTAGTGGAATCTCAAATTCTACTAGTGCAATAGCGGAGCTATGGTAGAGAACAAGCCATGAAAGATCATGATTAGCTTATGTGTTAAGGAATACAGAAAGAGAAATAAGCCCAACTTTGAGATAAAGAAAAATATATAGGTTCAATGGAAAGAATAAACCAATTGTGACTGAAAAAAGTGAAAAGATTCTTAGAGAGAGGCTGAGGCTCAATGCAAAAGAATCTATATGATGCTCATGAGAGGAGACACTGATCCTTTATCCAAGTCTATGTTTATCTCAACATTATTTCCCCCATTTCCTGATTGAATCTATGTATTTTGCTCTCAAATTTGTTTACATAAAATATGCCACAAGAGAATTGTTAATCTACCTGTAATTTGGTCAAATAGCATGATTTTTGAGGGAAAATGTAATCCTGGTTAGAAAGCACTGGAATGATCATTTTTCAGGATATGCTGCTGCTCAAAGTGCTTCTCTCAGTCTCCTCGTTGTACAAAATTTAAAAACCACATAGACCCCCCCCATTGTAATTAATTTATGAAAGCTTTTGTTATTTGGTATAAATGGAGAGATTACAACTCTTGTGTGTTGATTCTTTGGATCAGGAAAACACAGGAAATATATGTGGTGGTAGCTTTAAATAGGGAAGGGGAGAATTCTGAGTTGCTAAGGTACACTGTGGACTAGTCCGTGCCTGAGAAAGAATTCGTTGGGCTTAATGGTTAGAAGACATATGAATTATCACAGAATCGGCACAACATGTCAAAATTTTTGTATTATACATTGCCTGTTATGCTGTAATGTTGATCCTCTAAATGATCTTCTTGAACTAGTTTTAAAGGACAAAGGTGCCTCTTTGAGAGAAAATAGTTCTATTAGTTCTAAATAGTTCTATATCTAAATTTCAATTCTTGAGAATTCTACACAAATTATAATTATACCCCCTCGTAACATTTTCTGCACCAGCACTGAAAGGCAATTGGCTGTAGCCATTGCCCCTTTAACAAGATGATGAGTTTTGCTCTCCCCCACCTGTGTATCCAGGTGTCCCAGCTCAGCAGCTCTGTTCCCTACAGTGAGCCCTGATGGTGACTGTGACTCTGCCAAACCAAGATGACTGAAATCTTGTCTGCAACCTCTCTTCCCATTCCAAGGCTTTGAGAAGGAGCTAGGACTCTGCTTGTTTCCTTTTTCTTGTCTCCCTTTGCCCAGAATTCACACTGCCGTATGAGAAAACATAGTGAAAATGGACCCACGCAGCCATCTTTGCTGTCTTCAAATTTTAATATATATTATATTCTGATACTGTATAGACTTTATTTTCTATGCTCACAGGGCCTTTGAAAATTATGACATTATTATTTTTATAGGATGTCTACTCTATATGCCCTGGAAAGGTATGGGAATCTTCAAAAATTCTGAACTAGTCTACATGAAATTTTCTCAAGCCACCTATCAATATGTTAAGTTATGCTTGCTTAGTGTGCCATATGAATATTCCAAAATCTTACAGATAGCATCACCCATTTATCTGTGTTTGTAAAATATTTTCCTCCATTATTAATCAACAGAAGCATTACTTTGGAGTGGTTAGTTCTCAATATTATTCACCTTCTCCTCTATGCCGTAGGCTTTGTGCATCATTCTCTTCTCCAAAGTTATCCTGGAATTTAGACAGACCTTTAACAGGCTAACCTAACTCTCTCACTTCCTCTTACTCATTGGTTTGTCTGGTTCCTTCCTCTTGAGAGTCTTTGCAGACTCTCAAGTTTGTCTAACCATTCCTGTCTCTAAAGAATCATTGAATCTAGACATGATACTTAAATACTCCAGTTCCTAAAGTCCTATTCCTCTCTCCCTTCATGCGATCTTTCCTAAAATGCTATTTCTTCACAGTCATTTTCAGTATAATAAGAATTTAATCAACATGAACTTTAATAATCATCTATTAATTTGTATTCTGCACTATTCTAGTTGTACCTTAAAGTCATTTATCTGCTCTTTGTGATAATATCCAGTAGAAGAGAAAAGAATAATTCCAAATGAAATATAAGGAGTTCAATTACAGGTACGTTTTCAAGTGCTCAATTCTATTGTACATGGTATATGTTCCTTAAAATATAAATACTATATTCTCCTTCATGTCTTCCTGTTTAACCTATTATCCATCATGGCCCCAGCCTTGCAGTCACCACACTATGTTGGATTTAACGCATGTTTATGTGTGTCCTAATAAAACATTAATCATTCACATACTTCGTGTTCAATTTTATTAAACATTTTTCTTCATTCTTCATCCATGTTGTCTGCCTGAGATTTTAAGCTTTTTTGGAATCTGGCCTTGTCTGCTTTATTAACTGTACAGTGAGCTCAGTGCCCTCCCACAACTTCTAAATCATATTCTGAAACTAATAAAAAAGTTATAAACGTTTTATATTTTATTGATTAAATACTGCCAAGTTTTCCTCACAAGTACAGCCTGTATTTTTATACTTCTTCTAAGCTTTAAGTTTCATTAACTTCCAAGAAGAGTAGTTCCTTGGTAGTGCCAACCTTTCCATCAAGAAACTTAATAAGGGATAGTTGTGATGCTGGCTACCACTCAGATGGTGACAGGTGGCAGAGGAAGCACACAATGGAATTTTCCATCTGTCTCCTACTTTCTATCCAAGGCTTAAAGGGCAGAGTGTGTTTTGTTCTGTAATCTTCACTTACTTCTCTCCATCTACATACCATTTTTTAAATTACGCTTTAGCTTATAGGAGGTTCACAAATCTTGAAGGTCAAAACCATGTGCTTCATCTTCCTCACATTTTTGAGAAAGCACACTGGTTTATTCCTTATGAAAAAGCTGGATTCTGGTTTAGAGTTTTACTCTTTATATGGAAAACATCTCACCTTCTAAAAGCTTCACAATATGCAGAATTCATGTATTCATACAGCATAATAAACATAAAGAACAGTGGTTTGCATTCTACTCATTGAATTGTTGAATGTGTTGAAGACAGGCCCACTTCATTATTATTAATGGTTTTGTAAGGTTTAGATTTTGATGGTACTCATTGTGAAAGCAAGATTATAACACTAATAAGGAGCATAATTTATGATAGATTAAGGGCTGCCAGTTTTAAATTTTGCATATGAAGGAAAATATTATATATTTTGGATGGAAATGCTGAAGTTTTGGAGTAAAATTTTAGTTTTTTTCTATTTAATTTTTCACGATTCTTTTTTATATGGCCTGTTCTGTGTCATTATATTTCAGTAAAGTTTAAAATCCATAAAAGAGGCAGAAAATGTTTACTTAGGAAAAATGTTTCAGATAATTGCCCTCCTTTCCTACTCACTAAGCATTTGAGTAGTATTCCTGGAGGGTAGCTAGTAAAGACTATATTTTAATATGTTTAATTTTAAGTGGCATTATCTGAGTGAATGAGTTTAACTATAGTAATTTCATTTTTCAACATTTATTAAATATTTAATATATACAAGATACTATGCTAGATGATATATAATATACAAAGTTTAATATGTCTGTCTTTGAGGAGCTTACAATGTAGCATGAAAGAATTAAAATATTCCTAGTGCTGTAATCAAAATTAGAGTAAAATAAATGTGATTAAAGAGATCCATCTAGGTTCTCAATGTCAAAGCAAGCAGAAATGATTTGTGTATAGGAGGGCATGAAATGGGTGCTTGAAAAAAGGCATTTTAATACAGATGGTGCTGGGATAGCTGTAGAAAGAGCAAAGAATAGTCCATGTTGTAGGAACAATATGAGTGAAGATATAGAGTATGAATAACACTAGAGTTTTCAATGATCAGTAGGTCTCAAGTGTTTCCAGAAAGAAGAATGTGAATAAGAAAATAATGCAAATGAGACAGAAAAGATAAGTTGGAGTTAAACTAGGTTCCAGTGGTTCCCAAACTAGATGCTTCAAATGATTATCTGGGAAGCTTATTAAATATACAGATATCTTGGTTTTGTCAAAAGCAACTCTCATTCCAAAACTCTGGGTTTGATAAGGTTAGTTTAAAAGGGGACCCAGATGATGCTGAACAGAGGTCCACAGAGAAGGTTTTGAGAGACCTTGAACATTAGGGAAGAGGTGAAAAACTGTATCCATGTAACAAAAACATTTGCACCCCCATAATATTTTAAAATAAAAAAATAAAGAAAAATATGTCCTTAGTTTGGTAAACAATGGTAAGATGCTAAAGGTTTTGGAAAAGATAAATTATGTATTAACAGAATAATGCGTTTAGAAGATTCCTTTGGTGTGGAGAAAGATAGGTTGTGCCACTGAAAATGTACTGGAGAAAAGGAGCATGTAAAATGAATATTGCACCAGTTGAATTTTTAAGGGTTGACAAAAAATGGTGTGTGTAGAATCAAGGAAAATTAGGGTATTGGTGACAGTACTTTTACTGGAAAAGGTTTTAGAATTGGTAGTGGATTAACAGAAATAGGTAGTCAAATATCTACTACACTTGACCTAGAATATAAAGTTGGTTTCGCATATGTTGAAATTAAGATGATTTAAAAAAAAAACATTTTAACAGAGATATCTATTAGGTACTTGTGATCACAACTCTGAAATTCAGAAGTGAGAAAGATTTTGGATGATCCACACAAATATTCTAGTTTAAAACATAGAAACAGATAATCTTTGAGACAGACTGCAGAAAGAAAAAAAATCAAATTATGAACTTTGACAAATGTCTACATTAGGAAGCAGGAGAAAGTAGTCTATGAAAAAGCAGATATTAATCTAGTAAAACCAGCAGGGGAACACATATTGTGGAGGTAGGTCACGGAATTTAGGTAACTTGCTATTATTGTAATATATTGTGAAATATTACAGAACAAGTGAGGAAGGTGAGACTTGAGAAAGTTAGATGTACTATGCTGAAAGCTGAGAATGGTTTTAGGGATCACATTAGTTTCATTATTATTATTTTTTTTTCATTTGAGAACCTGTAACAGGGGATTTGTAGTTCATTAAGAAAAGAGTGACTAGTTAGCAAGAAGAGTCAGAGGTGTAGAAAGCATTCCTCTTTTGTTATATTTTGTTATAGAAAGGCATGGTAGAACAAGAAATTAGCAAAATGTTAGAGAGAGAAAGTCTAACTGAAAGAGCCACCCCCGAGAAGGCTAGGGGTATGTGTGTGTGTATTTTAAGGGCAGCTTCCCAGTGGAATATAGCATTTGCAAGGTGGCAATGATACTTATTCCTCAGAAACAGCAATGAGTGAGGAAAGAAAGAAAATAAAAATACTAGGAGAGTGTGGCTACAATAAAATGTGTTAAACATCATGGGGCTTGCCTGACAGTGTAGCAATGTCCTGAGTACAAGGCAAGAAGAGGATTCTTAGAGAACCCTGTTATGTTGAGCTGGATAACCATTTGAAACGTAATGCTGTGACAAAGAGGACAGAAGTACTACAGTGAGTAGAAAGATGAGGTGAATGCCTTGAGTGGTGGGTTTTTTGAGGTGTCATGAGAGTATCCGTATGATATAGTCAGAAGATAATTAAATGAGTAGCTCAAGGAAAATAACATGCTTGCAGAGACTTATTTAATAGTCATTTTCAAAGAAGTAAGAGTTGAAGCTGAGGAATAAGGTAAAACAAAACAAATGACAGAGTAGGGAAAAAGAGAGAGAGGAAAAAAATGTTCAGCACCACCTTGTTTTTTCTGACGTCTGCTGGGTGGATGGATAGTTAGCCAGGAACAAAACTGGGAAGGAGCAGGGGAGTGAGAAGAGGGAATCCTAGAGATATACAAGACAATTAAGAGAAGAGAGATTTCAAGATGACAGTTTTTAATTATAACAAACATAACCAAAAGATGAAGAATAAAAGAAAATTAAAAATTATATAATCTGGCAGTTTTTAATGTCCTTTACTGCCTTCATGAAAGCTATTTTAATTAAGTAGAAAAAAGGGAAACAAGGCTAATATAAGTTGAAGGTTAAGAGTCAAATAAATAGTGAATGTGAGAACCAATGACTGCAAACTCCTTTTTGAAAGGTTGGTTATGGAAAAATAGAGGGTAAAGAAGCCACATTCTCTGAGGCTAATATATAAAAGGAGATTTTTAAATATAAAACTATTTAAGTTAAAATATACTTTGAAAAAATAGAAAAAATCTCCAATAATTCTACTACTCCAATAATATCTCCAGTCACTATTGAATGCTTCATTTCCTTGTATTTGTCATGTATGTTTTCACTTTTGTTACATTAGCACTTTTTAAAATAAGATAATAAATAGATTTTACAAAAAGAAGGCATCTTACAATGCAGACATTTATAGTAATTTCTCCAACAGAAAGCTTTTCTCAAGTAGAGGAAATATTAGAAGGGTTTAAAACTAAGGAGGGAGAAAGAAAGATAAAAATGAGAAAAGAGACAAATTTCCCAGAAGAGATTTGGTGAGAGAGGTTCAAAGATGGAAGTGGGAGAAGTAGGCTTGAAAATGATTGGCCGTGTTCTGAAATAAGGAGAATGTGGAGAGGAAGATGTCAGAATTGAGAAATTTGAGGAATTTGGCCACCAGTGCACTGGGAATGTCATCCATATGGATCTTGAAATCCACAAGAAATACTTGTTGAATTAAGGACTATATATACAGTAAATTTGAGGCAGTAGAGAAGAAACAGGAAGATACATTTTCACTAACAGAAGATGGTTTTCATTAGTTCCCGAGCTTACCATGGTTATCGCAAAAATATTTTCATTTGCTCAGGAATTTTGCTTAGTATTTTTTAATCCAAGGCTCAGCCACTCCATCCATTCATACTGCATGTTGGCTCCATCCTCAAAGTATATTTTAATTAAAGTTCTATTTCTTTGGTGCATTCATTAGAGGGATATAAGCTGGTACATTTTCAGTTTGGGAACATGTCTCAAGCTATTTCTCAGATGTTTGCTCTTGGCCAATCCTAGTGACATTTTCCTATGTTCTTTTTTCACCTAAGTATGTTCTTCTTAGCTCCTAAACCTAATAGTATTTTGAGAGATATTTAATCCATTTGGTTTATTAGTTTACCTCGTATGCATCACATTTTATCACTTCAGTGTATTGTAAAAGTTCTTTGATTCAAAAGATATTAAGCAGCTTAGTGAGTATTTAAAAATCTTACTCTGGGAGAAATAAAATTTGGCAATTTATGCCAATTCCATAATTTTAGCATTTTGACTTAATTTAGCATAGAATTTGGAATCCACAGGAGTGGTATATATGTATTTATGGTTTCATTAGCTTCAGACCTTGCAGTTTAGCTACTACAAATTACTAGACTATTTTTTATTTGCTAAAAAAGAAATTCTGATTATTCTTTAGTTTGAACTTGTATTGCCCCCAGCTGGCAAATTAACCAGAGTAAAAAATATCATCAGTGCGTCAGTAACAGATATTCAGAAAAATAAAAGTAACTCCCTTTGAAATCAGAAGCTTTTACCAAAGCGGAATACATCATTGTGTCAGGAGTTGGAGGAACATTCTATAATTTAATGGTTGGTACTTTCAACTCAGATAGTTCTGAGTTTGAATCCAGACTTTCTTATTTACTGGTTTTGTGATAAGTAGCATGAATTGAATTGTATCATTTTGCAGCTCAGTATCAAACCTGTGAAAGGGGAATATTAAAAGTGCCTATCTTATAAATTTGTTGCAAGGCAAATGTGAGAAAATATGTATACATTCCCAAAGCAGAACCCAGACCTAGTGCTTAGTGAATGTTGACTACCAGTAGATCATATACACACTGCTTACCAGAGCACCTGATAAATGCTCACAGCATCATGGTAGATAGAAGTCTCAGATTATGAAATGCCATTTCTTCTCTGCACCAGACATTCAGCACACCAACCCCAAACAGTTTTTCCTTCCTCACTCCCTGCCTCCCCCCTCCTCCTCTCTCTCTCTCTCTTTTCTTTTCTTTTCTTTTCTTTTCTTTTCTTTTCTTTTCTTTTCTTTTCTTTTCTTTTTCTTTTCTTTTCTTTTCTTTTCTTTTCTTTTCTTTTCTTTCTTTCTTTCTTTCTTTCTTTCTTTCTTTCTTTCTTTCTTTCTTTCTTTCTTTCTTTCTCTTTCTCTCTTTCTTTCTTGTTGCTATCTCTCAAAGCTATCATTTTCTCTATTTTAGCCATAGTTTCAGTTTTCATTGCAGTTCACTAGAACTAATAAAATAATGCTTCAACACTTTTGGGGATTCCTACCACAATTCTTTCTCCACAATTCCACTAGGTTGATCATTTTAATGTACATGTTTGATATAAATCTCATTCTTATGCAAAAGACATTGCTGTCTCTCCATGGCCCATTCAATATATCATATTGCTTACCATGGTATTCAGTATTACCCAAACCGACTCATGTCAGCCTCAAAGACCTCCCCCCCAAACTCTGTTTCTCCAGGGCCAGTAACACTCGGTCTCTAGGCATTCCTGCCAAAGAAGATGATTTTTCACACTTCTAGACTATGCCCAGCCTACTTCCACAAGCTGTAACTCACTTATCTCTATATCTGTGCTTTATAACCTGGCTGTCTTTATGCCTTTACAACCTGGTATTTTGGAAGTAGTCTAAAAAGTTAGCAGGGCCTTGACCCCTCCTCCATAAAAGGATGAGTTTGAGGGGCAATGCAATGGATCTTTATTTAAGAGGCAGGACTTTGCAGCCGGACACCACTCACTGCCTATTAGCAGATGGACCTCTGGAAAATACTGTCAATGATTTGAGCACTAACTCTCTCAATTGTAAAAGAGAGTTATCAACTATTTTCTCTCCCTCACGAGGTTGTTGTGGGGATGAGGTGCTGTTTTAGTTTTCTGTTGCTGCCCTAACAATTTATCACAAACTTAATGGCTTCAAACAGAACAAATGTGTTTTCTTATAGCTCTGTAGGTCAGAAATCCAATGTAAATCTCACTGGGCTCAAACCAAACTGTTGACTGGACTGAATTCCTTTCTAGAGGGTTAAGGGAACGATCCATTTGTTTGCTTTTTTAAGTTTCCAGAGGCCTCTTGCAGGTCTTTGCACATACCCTCTAAATTTCAGAACCAGAAAGAAAAGGATGTTGTATCCTTCTCATACTGCCATTTCTTTCTGACCAGAGCTAAGAAACGTTCTCCACTTTTAATGGCTCATGCGATTAGATTGAGTCCATAATCCGGACTAATCAACCTCCCTATCTTAATTGAAGTCCTTAACGCTGATTATATCTGCAAAGTTTCTTTTGTGATATACTCAGCACACTCACAGTTTCAGAAGATGAATACATGGATATCTTTAGGAGCCAACATTTGTTCATCCCCCAAAATATTTGGTGTTTTTCCTACCTTTGTGATTTTTTTCTTTCGATGCATATGAAAGTTCAGAACTCTGTGTGTGTGTGTGTGTAGACATTTAAAAAAATTGCCTTTTCTATAAGGGCAAAGCAAAAGATATTAACTAATATCAAGAAATGATAATGATGCTAAAAAGCTATTTTAATTCTTTTCTATAACTTCTACTCAACTTCATAAACTTGAGATTTAGTTCTGTTAATAGAGAATAATTTGAGTGAGCAAGTCCTCAGATCTGTATGGTACTGGTATATTGGAATGTGAAAACACTTGGTGATGTGCTCGTGTAAAGAGAGATTCTCCTCGAGATGTACAGGAAGTGATGAGAGAATGGCTGCTCTTTGTGTGGAAGCCGTAAGACCAGGCTGAGTACCATAAGTGTTCTGAAGGGTTTTTCATTTCTCATATATTTAACAACAAGTTTACCTAGGCACAGAATCTAAAATTTATACTTGGGTGAGACAATGGTCATCCCCCTTCCTTTTGTGGATTAAATTATATATTAATGGAAAATCAACATAAATGTAATTTATGTGCATTCAGTGGCCTGAATTTTATCACATCAGTTTTTTCATTGCCATAATGCAGACATCCTTAAATTAAGGACTTTCTATACTATTAATTTTATTGAATTATGTAAGGAGACTCTTCTAAAGTGAATTAAAGGAGTGTAAGGTATTATTGAAATAATCAATGCATAGAACACCTTATTAAAACGATTCTTTTCATAATACCACTCTTTCTAAAATTGTAGCCTTTTCTGCTTTAAACTGATGAAGAATTTCCTATGAATATATGTAGGAGAGAAAGTAAAAAGAATACGAAAAGAGCACCATAATATATTTTAGCTCATTAACCATTATGTTAATAAAATCCTAATAAGACTGTTGTTCTTACAATTTTGGTACTCAAATGAGAGATTAGGGTCCTGGTACCATTTTTCTATTAATCTTCATTTTTAAATCTTTTCATCTTTAAAGTGAAGTGATCAGAAAACGGCTTTTGAGTTTCCTTCCATTTAGACGTGATACCTTGGTACTTGAACAGGTGACTTATAACAGTTTTAGTACATGAATGTCTTCTACTGTTAAGTGTTTCCTTGGTATACTGGGCTTGTCTTATGTGTTCCTTTTTTCCCTCTTTTATTTAATAAGTACATTGTTCATATAGTTAGAGTGCATAAATGAGTTAACTAATTATACTTATTAATCACCAAGGATTTTTTGAAAGGCTCTTTTAAGACATGTCTTTATGCTGCAAACACCATCACAAATTGCTTAGTCTGTGTTGTACATTTATCATTAACCAAATAAAAGCCACCTTAAGTAGTTTATAATTTTATATCTGTAGCTAAAATTATATATGTGTAAATATAATTTTCACTGGTAGACTGAGGAGTAAAGCCATATTTTATATATCCTATTCTAATGCCACTGGACATATAATAAGCACATCCTAATCCTGATTTATAATGACTTGCTTGGCTGTTCAAGGTCATCTTGTCACATGGGCTCGTGATCTAAATCTAGTGGTAGATTAATGAACTGAGTCCGTTTACAGACATCGATGTGCTAACACAGCATGAGGAAAGGGCAAATCATAGCAAACTTTTTCCTGTACTGGACATTATGTAATCTCAAAACATAACTACCCCTGCAGAGCATCATATTCATGTGCAGCTGTTGAAAAATAAAGTGAGATTAACAGGCAAGCAGAAGAATGCTCTGAAGATAAGTTTCTAAACCTAAGTTACTAAATTCCAATAAATAGCGAAGGGGGAACTGTTGGTTTAGTTCTTAAAACAAGGTATTTTGAAGTATACAGACAAAAGAAGAGCCGCTGCTACATAATGAGCAAGTATCTCTGAGTCTCTAGTATGTGGCTGCAGCACCTCGATAAGCTGATCAGTCTAATCTGAGAAAAGTATGTTTCATACACTAAATGGTAGTACCATGATATGAGGTTAGCCTGACCCCAAAGCTCCTGCTCTTTCCTCTTTCAAAGTAAATGGATTCTGTAAAACAATCATCATTACAAAGAATCAAAGGATCTTCTAGATAGGATAGAAGAAACTAGGAGTGGCAGGAAACTCTTTATGGAGAAGTGTGGAGTTTAGTCCTATGACTCTCGTTGCATTAGATCACGAAGGCAAATGTTTTATGCATGTCCTTCATGTTCCAGTTTCTCTCACTAAAAAGACAGGATGAGCCTTCCATTTTTACTAGTATGATGGATTGGCTATCCTGAGCAACGCTTCTTATAGAAACAATAAGATGCTGGACGAAAATATTTCTTAAAAATCTACTTAAATGCTCTGCTCAGCCAGCAAGCGCACATACACAACAAGGAACCCAAAGAGAACTACAGTACAATGGGAGTTAGACCTGTGGGGTTTGAGTGCACACACAGGCTAGCTTTCATCCTGAGGGTTTATCTGAACTCTCATGACCTGGAGTTTCTACTTTAAAGGCTGCCTGAGGCACAGAGAGCAGAAGTTGAAACCTACAGCTGGCCAAATGTAGGGGATCTGATATGAGACCTCAAAAAGCTGGATTCCTAAAAGATTGCATCCTTGTAGAAAGGTGAGTGAGAAAAAAGCCCTGTCACATACAGGAAGATACCAAGGAAACTTTCCTGTCTTGACTCTGATGCTAGGATAAGGGGAACAGGTATATGAGGGCTGTCCTGAAAATATCTAGTCATTGTTAAAATAATGAGAACACATTACATGGATGGATACTTTCCGGATATCCCTTGTTTTGGGGGAATTCATAACCATAAACTTTGTGCTGAGAATTCATAATCAAACAAAGCTTTATGATGGTTTTAATCCAAATAACATTACCTATTGAAGGATATATAAGCTGGATCTTCAATGGAAAGTGATCCTGGTTTTATTGTTGCCCTAGGCAACAAGAAGAAGAAAACATACAATTTTGTTTTAGGGACTCAACTTTACCCAAGTTTCAAAGAATTTTCATAGGTATAATTCAAAGGAATAAGAGCATATTACAGAAACGAGCAAATAAACAAGACAACATAAACTGCAGAAACAGTAAGTGAGAGAAACAGATCTACAGAGACTTCAGATATTAAAAATAAAATATGAAACACATACATTTACTTTGTTTAACAAGTGATGGGAAACTAAGATGAATAACCAAGCAGACTGAAAGAGAATCACACAGAATAAGATTCAAATATAATAACTAAACTTAAAATACAGTTATGAATTAAGCAAGTAGGACAAAGTTAAAGATATAAAATAATGTCCAGGAAAACTGATTCAAAGAAATATAGTGCAGAATGAAGTCTAGAGACACAAAAAGATGAAAGATAGGAAGGAAAGATTAAAAGATAACACTGAGTGAAAGGTTGTAATATATGAATATTTAGAATTCCAAAAGCACTAATAGAGAAAATGAGGAATAATGTGTGCTATATAGTGAATCTTTGAGTCTCCTCAAATTCATATGCTGAAACTTAATATCCAATGTGAGGACATTTGGAATTGAGCCCTTGGTAGCTGAGTAGGGCATGAGAGTAGCCCTTATCATGTATTAGCGCCCTTATGATAGAACTCCCTAAGAGAGTCCACACTTTTTCCACTATGTGAGGTTTTAGTTAGACAATGGCCATCTATGAATTAGGGAGTGAGCCCCTCACCAGACACCAAATCTGTTGATGCCTTGATCATGGACTTACCAGTCTCCAGAATGGTGAGAAATAAATTTCTGTTATTTATAAGCCACTCAGTCTATGGTGATTTTTTTATAGAAGTCTGAATAGACTAAGATGACACGTAAACATTTACCAGAATTTTTCAAAGAGTTCAATCTTAAAATACAGTATCCCAGAGACTACAGAGGAGAATAAATAAAAGACAATTATAGCTAGACATATTATAGTGAAACTATGGACTCCAAATACAAAAAGAATATCTTACCCAGGAAAAAAATCTTGTGTAAAAGTATAAATAATTCAAGCAAGTTATTTGGCATCTCTGTGCTTTAGTATCTTTATCTTTAAATTAAGGATAATAGTATCTAATCCATGAGGTTATTCTGAGGATTAAATGAATTGATATTTGTAAAGCACTTAGAACAATGCCTGACACAGAAGAACTATGAGTTAGTTACATAAAATTTATGACCGTATATTCCTTTATCTTCCTTCTTGCAGTTCTATATTTACTTCTCAGAATCAGTAAGATAACAAAGATATGGAAAATATCAACAGGTGTTTTGATGTGTTTTATATTTAATTTGTAGAAATTCAATTTGGGAGAATTGACATTTTCATAATATTGAGTTTTATAGTTCATTAACATGGTCTATCCCTGTTTTTATTTAAATTGGTCTTTTCTCTCAGTTATGTGTATGAATTTCAGTGTAGAAGATTTGTACATTTTAATGAATTTATCTCTATTAATAGTTATTTGACAAAGTCAGTGCTATTGAAAATACATCTTTTATCAAAATGTCATTTTCAATGTTTGTTGTTGCTGAATATAAATAACGTGGTTTTGTATACAGCAAATTTTTCAACGTCATTTTTAATTATAATAATTTTCTGTAGATTTTCTTTTATTGTCTGCATAAGAAATCTTGTCTTTTGCAAATAGCAATGATGTTATTTTTCTCCAAATGAAGGGATTGAAAAATAAGATGGAAATAAAGTTATAATTTTAGACATTCTGCTAAAATTGAGGCAAGGCATCTCTGATAGTGAACTAGTAGTGTCTGGTTGTCTAAACATCTATTCCTGTCCCTGACAGATTCAATATCAGCACATCTAGTACAATTTGTTAGTTTGGAGGCTGTGTTAAGTCCTCCCTAATCCAATAGTACTCTACTTCTTATGATGATGTTTGTGTGTGTGTGTGTACAGGTGTGTTCAAATAATTACTATTATTGACCTTAAAAACCAGAGCAAACCTCCCCTACTCCCTAATAGCATTCATTTAAAAAATTTGCATGATGAACTGTGGATGCTATTTGAAAGAATGCAATAGGTTACCTGTTTTTCTTCTGGTATATGTTGATAACTCACTCTGTGACTCTGAAATTGGCTTTTCTTTCTGTGTCATCTCTCTGTAAAACTGAACAGCAGTTATTTTATTAAGTGTTCTACTTTCAATTGAAGTAATTTTCCCAATCTAGTAAATTCCCACTCCTATTTTGTTATATGTAGCTGATGGTAGAGGGCATCCCTTTGAGACAAACATCTTGCCAAATATTGTAATTTGTTTTATAAAGAGACTGCTTTTAGGAAATGGTGACTTGCTTTCTTCTTATTTTTGGGGGAGGCAACTGGAGAGTATAGCAGCACTGTGAATATTGATTTGTATTTTTTATTTCCTCTTGTGGTGAGTTTTATTTCGTTATTTTATTGTAAATGCCATAATGATGTGAATTTTCCAAAAATGAGAGTATGTGACAAATATAGCTATGGTGCAGCCGAAGATAACGATTTTGAATATGAAGGAGTCCTATATGAAGGACTTAGAAGTCTTATTACAGTACTTCATCATTAAAAGGACACTAAAATTTGATGGCAGTTTCCTCTAAGCACTGCTTACCCATCCTTAAACTTAAATATTGAAATATTAAAAAGATTAAAAGTAGATAGTGAGATGCTTTAACAAGTGCAACAACAAAAATCATTACAAAACCATCATATAACCTAACATATGCCTCCTCTCTTCATGAACATCTAATTATTACTCTAATGTAGTCACCTCTATTTATAGTCAGCTTTTTATTGTGCTTAATAGACTTTCTCGTTAAGTCCTGTGACTGCTTTCTTCCCCACACTGAATGAAATTCTCCTAAAATTGAGGCCAGGTGATGAATTAGGTCCGTTGGCTCTGATGGTGAACTAGTGGAGTCCAGTTGTCTATACAGCTATTGCTGTTCAATTGCATCAGTGTGTTTCCCTCCAGGGTGATAATTGCTCAGACCTCATTGTGGCTCATTTCTTTATAATGCCCATAACAGTGCTTTTTCAAGGAAAGGAATTGCATATTTTAGTGTTGTGATAAAACGCAAGAAGGCATGCTGCTGTGATGTGCTTGGCCCCATCTTGTGTACAGCTATGAGCATTTGTATTTATGACAGCCATTTCGCACTTGTATATTTGGGAAATGGTGAGATGTTTATGCCCTCATATACCAGAATTTGTGAATTTTCCATATTCTGCTAAGAATAAAGCACACTTGTCTAATTTCAAACATTTGTTTGAATAGTGTCTACCTTATGGAGGGTAGGGAAGGCAAAGTGGTTGTCTACCACCTCACTCTGTAAGGATAATATGCATGTTAATTCATGCTGATATTTTGAACAAGGCACAGCTGCTCCATAACCATGTGATCTCACAGAGGATGCTGCAATTTCATGCAACAGTCATGGAGCAATCGAAGGAAAGCTTCCATTTTGTATATTTGTTATGAACAGAAAATAAGAGAAAGGGAGGCTCACCTATGAATACTAAATGAGAGAAAGCCTATCACAGTCAGTGATCAGAATGTTAAACGTTCTCTATGTTGCTCATTGATGCACAAACAAACCCACATCAATCTCTAGTTGCTCAAACCGTAATTGAAACCATCACCCTAGCCATAACCAGTATGCTTGCATTAAAATATGTTCTTATTTGTTCCTCAGTTTAGAAATCCCACAGCCTTTGTTCTATTTTTCCTTTACCTACCCATGTCATAGATACTCTGTGGTGCTGCTGTCTTTGGGGCATCATTTTCTTGCTTGGTCTGCTGCTCTCCAGAACATTTACAATTGTAAAGGAGCAGCATCATCTTAGCTGGAAGCGTGTCTTCATTGAACAGATAGATATGGAATAAGAAGTTGATTTTAGACATTCAATTAAATCACCCTCTTACAAGGGAAATTACCACCTGGAATGTTGAGATACTAGTCTATTCCCAGCAAGTTGGCAGAAAAGAAACCATTAATCCGTGGGCTCTAAGATCATCATTTGGGCAAAATACTTTGAAGGTAGGGAAATGTTGCTCCAGCAAAAATTCAAAAGGTCATCACCCACAGATACAGGTCACAAATTTATCTTAGGAAAACTGCATTGGTTTTTGATGAAGCTAATTTTTCTCTCACATAGTTCCATGAAAAATGAGATATTTTAGGCAGCCCTTACATGCCTATGTATAATTCATAGCCTTGTTAAAGAATGTAAGACACAGTCTGATCAATTTTAAATGTAACCAACCACCTTTGCCATTCCAGAGCCCATAGAAAAATAACCCATAAACTAGATGCAAACAGGCAATCATTAATACTTTTATATAACTTCAATACCATACACAGAAAAAGAGAAAAAAGTAAAACAAAACATGCAATTCTAGTTCTAACAGTTCCATACCAGAAACATTTCTTTTTCCGTAGCTAAGTATGACTAACAGTATATAGTCTTGGGACTTGAAAAATCTTAGTTTCAAATCTCTTCTCTAATGTTTGATTTTAGACAGCTTATTCAAAATGTTTGTGCCTCGATTTTTTTATCTGTACGGCAACTTAAGAGCCTATGTCATAACACTTTTAAAGACTAAAGGGTAGATATTCCAAATTCCTGATACATTGCCAGCGCTAATAAACTTTGCAAATAGAATTTATGTGTGAATGTGTCAAGAGGATAGAGTTCATCTTCACAATATTATCTTCCAAAATGTCCTTCCTTCTGAAGTAAACAATATCTCAATTAGCATTCTTGTTTTGGTAAAAATTTAGATGACAGCTAAGACACAAGAAACATACACAAAGTACGAATTCTTTTAGAAGTGGTAGAGATAAAATCTTGTGCCTGAGATCCTTAATGCTTTTCTCTTAGGCTGTGTCACCGAAGGGGTTTCTTATCCAGAGGATCAATCCAATTTCCACATCTCTGATCAGATTGATTATCCAAAAAACATAGTTCATTGTCAAAATGGATGGAAGCAGATGACCGACGAATTTTGAGCTAATGTTTTCTATCATTTCTGTTATGCTATAGCATACCCTTGGTCAAATAACCAAAGGGTAAAACATTCTCCAGGAATCTCTAGCCTCAGCCTTGCTTGCTCTTGCATGCTTTTTTTAAAAATGCTTCACTGACAGAAACTCCTAACTGATGGGGCCAGTTTCCAGGTCTGTGGTTTAAGATCTGCTTCGGGGATCAGGCTGCCCAAACTTCTTCCAGCTTTTATGGACTCAGAGTATTGAATTCTTCCTTCACATCACCTAGAATTAATTTGTTCGCCCAGTATTCTCTGAACAATCTTTATCTTACAGTGTACCATATTTTATCACAGTCTTCTTGATTATAAAATCAGGGATTATTAGCATAAATGAGAACTCAAATTTCCTGAACTATTTATGGAAACCCTTTTGAAATACAATATGACACAAAGAAATTTACTTAAGTCCTGGAAAGTTCTACTCTTATTTCCAGGATATGAGAGGAAATAATAATCTTAAATAGAGGTGGGTTTCCATTTCTCCTTTAAAACCGAGCAAATACTTATAACGCACTCACTAGGTGCCAGCATTCCTCTATGCATGGACATATATTAATTTATTTAATTCTTAAACTGTCATATGATGTAGGTTCTATTGTGATACTCCTTTTAAAGATGAAAAAAGCTGAGGTTTAGATGGAGGAATTAAATTGGTCAGAGGCACACAGTTGCTAAGTTGTGAAGCTGGGACTGGAATGCAAGCTGCACGATTCTAGACTCTACTCTCACACGACTCTGTATGTTTGTATATTTGCATTATTTGGTTGTTTCATTGTGCCTGACATCAAAAGGAAATGAAGGATCAGAACTTGAATTGTGGAGAGGATCTTCATTCATTCATCCATTCAAGCATTTGTAAAACTCTAACAACTGAAGTCGTGATTTATTAGAAAAGGCTTTATTTTCTTCGCTTCCTGTTTCGGTACATCCAGGGAACTATGAGAAGCAAAACAATAACTTGAAACTCTACAATATCTAATAATATAAAACTGACAGGACTTGAAGCTGTATGATGCAGAGATTAAGAATGTAACATTGGAACCAGTCAGACCTTTAGGCAAGTTACTTAACCTCTCTGGGCACTGATTTTCTCAAATTGTAAAATAGGAAACATAACAATTTTCACCATACAGAACTGTTTCAAAGAGGAAATTAAATAGTACACACATAGCAGGTATAAATTTCAGGTGGGCAAGGGATATATTCTTCACTTTTACAAAACAACTTAATTTCTGTTTTTGTTTTTTTTTAACTTTTATTTGGCATGGCCAGTGGCAAATTTAATCTTAATTATTTGGGGGAGTTCGCGCCTCTGCAGTCTGGTCAAGGTTGTAGTAAGTTATGTAGTACCAAGGCATTTTTGAGAGCAGTGGCTGTTCCTCCAATAATACTTGTCATTTGAGTAGGATAACTGGATAATTTATATTTTCTCAATCTTCCATAAAGTGCTGTGCAAACCTAGATGAAAGCCCAGCCTCCCCTATAGGTTAGGGCTCCTGAGCCCGTTGATACAGATGTTGTGGAGCCAGCACTGCAGGGAGCAGTGGTTACTGAGAAGGGGTTACCGCCAGCCATGGAGTCACGTGTGTGCCCAGTGCACTATTGAGGTATTCATCACTCCTGTCTACCTGCCTCTTCAGGTCTGCTGCCTTTCTATTGATTCTGTACCACAGGTGGCCCCATCTACTCAGAAGCCCTTCTCATCCATTTTCTCCCTGGTCTTCCCTTATTTCCAGTGTCACAGTATAGAAGCAACGACGAATTCTCTTGTGCTTTGGCCACCCATAGAGACATCTCCTATCCTTCAGCTCCCCCCATCCTGGATGAAAACTCTTTCTTGTCTTTGTTGATGGTGGTGTGTGTGTGTGTAGGAGAGGACAAAGGTAACCTGGTCTTCATGAATCCCTTTTCTTATAGGTACTTAGCCTTTTGACTAAAAATTCTCCAGTAACTCACTGGCTATTTCTAATCCTACTCCTTCCCTACACTTCCCTGAGGCAATGATGAAAGTGCCCATTACCTGGGAATGGGAAAGCAGAGTATTGAAAGGAGAAAGTAAAGGAAGAAAAGAAATTCAAATAAATATCTTAAAATGTGATGCCAACCAACATTACTCAAGTGTTCGGACTAGATAGGTCAGTACTCAATAAATGGTGTTTCTGTTACTACTTGCTCTTGCTGTCATTGCTATTATTGATAATAGGTAAAGAGCATGAAGAAAAACAGAACCACCATAAACCAGGAGACAAAACAAGGGCCTGAGCCCTTAAAATTAGGCTTAAGACAGAGCGGGTTCACCCTCAGTCTCTGAAGGCTACTGATGCCTGGAGGATTGCTATGTTGGCTCCTGCCTTCCTTCCCCCATGCTGCAGGTCGGGTGCTCTCTTTAGACACTTGTCTTCTTCACCTTTTTATCATTCCTCAAGCCCATACACAAAAATAAAGTGTTGTGAGGCCATTCTGTGAATAAGATATCCTAATGCTGAGGGATTTCTGCTTTCTGACAAAGTATATGATAAATCAGATAATGATTAATATTCTTTATTGATTCTCATTGATTATGATTTTGTTGAAGATAATAAACTGAGTGATTAGTAATGATTACACAGCTAGTTAGAGCTAGAACAGCATCAATAAATCACTATAGTAACAAGCAAGGGCCTTTCCTTATAACACTTCCATTATTTTCAAAAATCATTTTCATAATTGAGATTCATTTAGTCCTTCAGCAATATATATTGAATACCTATAAAATGTCAAGCACTGTCCTAGAAAGTATGTGTTAGTAAGCCAAATAGAAAAACCCAAGCCCTCTCATGGAGCTTACATTCTAGTTGGGAAGGGAGGGAACAAACAAGATAAAAATGTAGCATGCCTAGTATGTTCGAGAATGGTGCATGCTAAGGAGAAATAATAAAGCAGAAATGAGAGATTTGGAATATGTGGTCAAGTTGAAATTATTATTAATGTTTTGTGTGGTGACCAGAACAGTCTCAATGAGAAGTTGATCTTTGGGTAAATAACTGAAGGAAACAGGGAAGTAAGCCATACAGGTATCTGGGAAAAGAGTTTCCCAGGCAGAGAGGACAGAACATGTAAAAGCCCTCAGGCACGAGAGCGAATTCAAAGTTCAAGAATCAGCAAGGAGACCCGTGTGCCTGTAGTGGAGTTATAGGAGTTGAAGTCAGAGGTGAGAAGAGGGTGGATAATGAAGAGACTCAGGCCATTTGCAGGGGCTTGCTTT
The DNA here is from genome assembly GCA_963574885.1 of Lepilemur ruficaudatus. NCBI lineage: Eukaryota > Metazoa > Chordata > Mammalia > Primates > Lepilemuridae > Lepilemur > Lepilemur ruficaudatus. The sequence goes on along the minus strand of CAUYRT010027595.1, from coordinate 6,289 downwards.
CACTCTGAGATGAGAAGGCTTTGGAGAATTTTTAGCAGAGGAGTGACATGATCTGATTATATTTTAAGAGGATCACTCCAGCTTTTATGTTGAAAATAGAATGAAAGGGAATAAGGGCATAGAGTTCTCTAACTTATGAGCTATTGGAGAGAAAATTTTAATGTAGTTGAGACCCATTGGATATTCCATAAATTCTCCTTTTATGGGGCTACAGTCTGAGAATTTTGAGAAGTGAAGTTCTAACATTTACATTTGTGCTTACATCTATGCAACACTCAGTAATTGTGCTGAGGGTAATATGAGGGCTGTCCAGAAAGTATCCAGCCATGTAACCATTCTCATTATATTAACAATGGCTGGATACTTTCCAGACAGCTCTTGGATATGTGAGATGGAGTTCTTGGCCCTGTGGGAAATATTCTGATGGTCTGGAGAGTACTGCCCTCAAGAAATTCGCATTTCAGAGGCTATGATATAACATGTAAATGTTAGAGTCCTCGAACATTTATCGAGAAAGAAAATATCATAAAGGATTCTCTATAGCGATGTGGTTGTTTAGTTCTCTGACCAAAACATCTGGCCAAAATTGCTACCTAAAAATATTTCAGATCTGAGAAATAAACGAATAAGCTGTGGCCCAATCTTGTTTAGTTTTACTTTCTTACTTTTTGTTTTCTTTTTTCTTTTCTTTCTCTCTCTCTTTTTATTATGAGGGGAAAATATGTTGACTTCTAACATTGACAGCTTTAATTGATGAGTTTGCTAAATCAATGTTTGCAAATGACTACCTATTTTCCATTTTGAATTATCAAGGCATTAACATTTCAACAAGGTTAATTACACCTGCTTTACATCTTTGGATCACTCAGACCATGATGGAACTACCTTAGTAATAACCTAGGTCACTGTCATAGTTATCGAGATGTAGTTGAACAGCAGCTGTTAAAGGAAAGCATTCTACCTCATTAGTAATTGAGGTTTAAATGGCAATTTAGGGGGAGACATTCTTAATATCCATGCTCTTTTTTTTCCTCTTCAGGCTAGATTAAGGGTCCCTCCTCTGTGCTTGCCTAGCACCTGGTGTGTAACTGTGTTAGTGGAATATATCAAAATTAACTGGGAATGTGTGTGCCACTCCACCACCTCTTTGAGGGCAGAGCCTGGTGTTCACACCTGTTCATACCCGCCACAGGGCCTGACAGATGTTAGTTGTTCTGTAAATGTTTATTGCATTAAACTGTTGAACTGGCTGCTAATATGGTACTTAGGTGATTTTAATTTGGAAGACAAATAGACATTGAATAAATGTTTTTTAGTGCCAGATATTTGCCAGATACCACACACTTATCACCCAAGGATGCATCAAACTCCATTGCCATACGGGAGGAGCTCACAATTTGGTGAGGGAGAGAGACTTGAAAATTCATAATTGTGGCCAGACGTGGTGGCTCACTCCTATAATCTTAGCACTCTGGGAGGCTAAGGCGAGGGATCGCTTGAGCTCAGGAGTTCAAGGTGAGGAGTTCAAGATCAGCCTGAGTGAAACCTCCATCTCTACAAAAAATAGAAAAATTAACTTGGCATGGTGGTGCACGTCTATCGTCCCAGCTACTTGAGAGGCTGAGGCAGGAGGATCACTTTAGCCCAGGAATTTGAGGTTGCAGTGAGCTATGATGACACCACTGCACCCTACCTAGGGCAATAGAGCAAGACTATCTCAAAAAGAAAGCAAAAAGAAAGAAAGAAAGAAAAGAAAACTCGTAATTGTGACATGGGGATGTGACTGTGACAAGTTTAATCTGAGAGGTAGGCAGCACAGAGGAGGGCTGTTCATTTCTCTGGAAATTGCAGTAGGATTCACTGAAAAAAGTTTAATAAGGAGCTTGAAGAGTTAATATTGTTTTGTCTGGTAAAGAGGAGTAGGAAATTCATTCCAGGAAATGCAGGATATCGAAAGCTGTAGAGATGTGAGAGCAAAGTGCTTTTGATTCCTAAAATAATTTAGATGGTGTTTGTGAGCATAGTGGGCGAGTGAGATGAAAGCTTCTGCCAAAAGCTACAGGGAATGATCAGATACAAGAATGAGTTTGAATGTATGGATTTAGCAAAAACAAATTGGAAGTCATAAAGAAATGATAGGTTAGAATTAAATTTTAGAAATGTCATTTTGGTGGCATATGGAGGATGGATTAGAAAAGTAAAGGACTAAAGACAAGGAAACCAGTTAGGTTAATGACAAGCTGCGATATGATATCACACAGTGTAGGGTTGTGGTTGGAAATGTATAAGCTAGATGGAACCAGCCTGGCTTAGTTTAACTTCTGTTCTTCCTGACCTTGAGCAAGTTACTCAATTGCTTGATGCTTCAGTTTCCTCATCTATAAAATGAGCATAATAGTAAAATCTACACAAGGAGTTGTTATATATATTAAATTAATTAAGCATATAAAAAGTGTGTGACAAATAGTAACTACTTAATGTTGGTTATTACCATTAATATCTCATTGAAACATCATAAAAACCCTGTGAGAGAAATTCATTGTTTACATCCATTTTACAGATACAAACATCAAGGCTTCTAGGATTTAAGTAACCGTGATGGCTAAATACTGCTTTTCATACATTCACATATTAAATACACATACCACAGGTCATAAGACAATGGGTAAAATAAGAGTTAATTATATCTATTGTCTATTAATTGATCTTGAATCTACTAGACTTTTAAATCATGCAACCATGAAGTTCCCATTCTCTTTAGCGTTTTGCTGCAAATTCAGAAGATTAGAACTAAAGCGACCACATGGCATAGAGAAAAAAAAAGGTTTGTCACTACTCAGCAGAGAAGTGTACACTGTAAATGATAGAATTCGTTCATTTGCTTTGTTCTCTGAGATAGTCCTCATTTGCATGACTCTCTATTTCTCCTGTCACTTGAAGAGATATTCAGTAGACTCCTGGTTTCACAATATGGTCATGTTAATATATATTACAAAGTTGTGCATCTTTGACAAGAATAAAAGAAATCATCACTAGGTTAATTCCTAGTCTACTGTAAAACCAACAGTCCAGAGAAAGTCAGCTTTAGAACTTGTTTATAAACCGTATCATCTGTCTTGCGATGTCTATGTGTTTTTTCATTTATTTATAATAACAGGTGACAACACCATCTGCCAGCTTAACAAATATTGTATGTCCTTCATGGTTCTTTTAAAAAATGTAGTTCTTTGTCATACTTTTTCTCAGATGCACGTAATATAAGTTGGTCAAAACTGAAACTCAAATTTGGGGACCATCTGTGCTTTATCAAGCAATTCACTGTGGATGAGGTTTATCGTTTCTGATGCGCAAGCTATGGAAAAATGGAAATTTTAAAACCACTATCAGATAAAATTTCAGGAGTGTGAAGAAGGAGCTGATATAAATCCATCTTCCTTGTACAGGATGAAGGAATTAGATTACCCTGTGGATAGAACCTAACTACCTCTTAGTATTTCTCCTGGCCTTTGAAGTTATAGGTTCAATGTGTTGTACTTTCCCAGCTCATATTGGTTCAAAGCATCATAGCTTCACAGAGGAAAAGTTTCTTTTAATTCCCAGAATATCAATTTATGTGTGTAGCAGGGGGAGGTAGAATAAGAAGCTCTTCAAAATTGGAGAAATACATGAAAAGAAATACACTTTCAACTTACAATTTAATAGCAACTTGTTTAAACTCTCCTTTTGGATCACAAATTCCATACCTTCTAGTATGCAGATACCTCTCTTCAGCAACCACATCTGTATTCACCCACTACTCTTACCTCTGCCAGGATGAAGTCTGGGTGATCTCCTCTTCCAATCAAGCTCCAAAACATTATCTGGGTAGTGTGGACAGTAATAAGCCATAGTTGGCAAATGTATATCAAACTTTGAATATTGATTATAGATTATTAACTTTTGTCCTTATACAGTCCCAAATCTTGGTTTGATTTGTGAGAGCAATTATTAACTACTTTTCTAGTTAAAAATAAGTATAATATATGGAAAAAAAAATCTATGGTTGGTTATTCCAACCAGCCATTTACTTTTGATGAAATTGCTCCATAAATTAGATATAAAACCTCCTATATCACTAAATCTTCATTACACTGGAGAAGTGGAAGCTAACATTACTCAATAACCTTAGAAAAAGATTGGAACCCCAATGAAAAATGATGCTGAACAGTAGGTGGGATAGCCTTAATATTTTCTACATTTGTGATAAATTCTTGAATAGGTAAGCATCAAAGTATGGTTTTCAATTTCAGTTACTATTTTTAAAATCTATATTTTCTCCAGCTAATACTTAATAGCAATAATGTTTTAAGTTTTGTATGCCACCTATATAAAATGGTGAATAAATCACCATTCTAACCCTTAATATGTTTAGAGTCTAAGTATAAATCATGACACAATTTATATATTATAATCTGCATAATCTGTTTGTTGATAGAAGCCACTGTATCAGTGTCACTATATATGCAGACAGATCTACCTACAAAATTTGTGGGCATATAAACTGCATAAACATTATATAAATATATAGATACAGATATGGATATAGACATGTAGATATAGAAATATATACATATACACACACGCACATTTAAATCCCCAGTATTCATCCCGACCTAGAGTGTTTTGTTCTTTTCTAGTAACTTTATTCAAATATGCTAAAATTAATAGAAAGATATGTGCTTTCATTATATTAATTAAACTTTATGTCATATCTATTTATTAGGTTCATGTTTGCAATACATGATTATTTCCCAAAATGCAAACTTTGGAACATATTATGATTTTAAAATTATCATAATCTTGGAAATATTAGAATGTAAATATATTATTTTTTCTACTTTATTTCCAACACTATTTATACCATGTTAGTTCAATGCAGACTTCTGGCACATATCATTGGTGTAAAATATACCAATTTTAAAAGAAATTTGAAGTTAGAATTTAAATGGCTACATTGAAATGGATAGCCTAAAATTGGCAACTTATTTTGTGATAAGATAACAGAAGGGAGGTCAGGCAGTTTTATTTGCCTGTTAGCAAAAGACCCAGGATTATTTTCTTACCAAAAAACCATCAGTGCAAGTAATTAGTAGATTGTGCTTTACTGACCAGGCTGCTTTCTAATTTCCACCAAGATGCTGCTCGGAGCTATGTGCATTTATAGGGCTGTAATTATATATGAGGGTTTAGAGTGACTTTGCCAGGCCAGCAAGGTAATCAGCCTCTTTGGAACAACTGGGACTGAGGAAGTGGCAAGAGAGTATAACACCTGGGTAATGTCATGCCTGCAAAAGCCATGGACTTAGCAGAGATCAGCTGGAAGTACAGGACTGGAGTTGGGAACTGACATTGTTTCCTTCAAAGTGAAATGTGGTTCTCAGTGAACCAAATAAACCCAATCAAAGATAATTGAAAAATAAACAAACAAAAAACAACAAAAAAACCTTGAGATTAAGAAAACAAAGTAGGCAATGCCATTATTTGGGACTTTTGGTTACAACTACTGTAGCCATTATCGGTCACAACTTTTCTTTTATCTGCTAGATAGTTCACATCTTAAGCAAATACATTTTGTGTAATTTAATGTAATATCTTTCTTGAATCCAAGTGATAACCTGTGACCTATAATACTCATGATGATACTTTATATAATGAAATAGTTTAAAGATTTTTATTGGTAAATAATTCCTTATCAATTTTCACTAACATTTTTAAAATATGATCTATCTAAGTCAAACTCCATGTATATGACTGGGATGTAACTGGCTTCTCATATTTACTTGACTCATATCTATTTAAGGGTCTCTCTCTCTATTATATATGTGTATGCGTATATACTAAGTGTGTGCTTATCTGTAGATCCTCCCTTGGCCAGTTCTTTTTTTTTTTTATAGATAATTATGATATCACCATTTATTTTAACCAAAATAAAACACAGCTTTATCATTGAATTATAAACAAAATTTGTTACATATCAAACTCATAAATATACTCAGAAACCTAAAAATGGTGTGCAATAGGAAATCAAGAAGATAAAGGAAATATACACATAATAGAATTTTTAAAAACTTTTCAGTAAACGTTATTGTACAGAACAAAAAAATCATATTTTTATAATGATTTTTCCCACTCATAAGAGCATGAGTGAAAATCAGTATCTTTCTTATGAAAATAATTTATATAGGACTGTAATAATACAATATATAAATTCAAATCTTGCCTTCTTTAGATTTAATAGAAAGAAGTTTAC
>CAUYRT010027593.1:27500-66537 GCA_963574885.1 Lepilemur ruficaudatus | reverse complement strand
TCACTCTGCTGCTGGGGCTAGAGTGCCGTGACGTCAGCTTAGCTCACAGCAACCTCAAACTCCTGGGCTCAGGCAATCCTCCTGCCTCAGCCTCCCGAGTAGCTGGGACTACAGGCATGCGCCACCATGCCTGGCTAATTTTTTCTATATATTTTTAGTTGGCCAATTAATTTCTTTCTATTTTTAGTAGAGACGGGATCTTGCTCTTGCTCAGGCTGGTTTCGAACTCCTGACCTTTAGCGATCCTCCCACCTCAGCCTCCCAGAGTGCTAGGATTACAGGCGTGAGCCACTGCGCCCCGGCCTTGGTTGGAGAACTTTGTATGTAATGGATGCTAATCTTTGTTATATATGTTGGAACTATCTTCTGGTATGTAACTTTGTTCTTTATTAAGCTTTTTAAAGTCAGTAACGTAGTTACATGTGTCACTTGCTAAGTAATGAAATTTGACATTTAAATGCAGTCAAATTTTTCTCTCATTTTGTTTCTTGTTTAAGAAATCCCTCCTACCCCGAGATCATTGTCTTCTGTAGTTTCATTTAAATATTTTACTTCTTACAGTATGAACTTTCATTTGCCTACAGTTTGTCTTTATATTCATTGTCACCATTTATTAAATAGACTATCTCTCCCCCACTTACTTACCACCTCTGTTATGGATGTTTTCATCCATGTGTGGGTCAGTTTCTTCTGTTCAGTTGGTATTTGTGTTTTCTTGATTCGTATCACATTGTCTTAATTAGCATGGCTTTATAAGTCTTCGAAACTTACCCTATCATATCTTCCTCTTGTTTTTTTTTTTTTTTTCCTGATAAATTTCTCAGCTCTTCTTGGTGGTGTGCTCTCTCACCTACACACTGGGATCATCTTACTGAATTACCTAAGAAACCTTATTGGATTGGGGTTGATACTGCATTGCCATCATAGATTAATCTATGGCACTGGAGTCATAGCAGTGGGTATAACCTATAAAGCTCCTGCCCGCGAGAAGCTTTTATCCTAGTGGTGGCAGCAGTCTAATTGCAGTTCTCGTGGCTTGGGGGGTGATGTTATTTTTATGTAAAATTATCATGGAGAGCTTCACTGATGAAGTGACATTTGGGACTGAGGTTGGAGTGAGGGCCAGCGGCAGACAGAGAACAGCAGATGAGGTTAGAGGTATGGGATACATGTAGGCCCTGTAGATGTGCTAAGTACTTTGAATTTTATTTGTAGTCAGATGGAAGCCATGGAAGAATGATGCAATGAAATTAAACATTTTGAAAGGTTATTTTGCCTGCTATATGGAAAACTGTAGGGAGACATATTAGGAGGCTGGCAGATTATCCAGGCAAAAGATGGTGGTTTGAAACCTGGCTGGTAGTACTGGGGAGGTAGTAATTGCATTTCAGGTGTGTGTGTGTGTATAATTATCATTATTATTATTACTTTGAGACAGAGTCTTACTCTTGTTGCTTGGGCTAGAGTGCAGTGGTGTCATCACAGCTCACTGCAACCTCAAACTCTGGGGCTCAAGTAATCCTCCTGCCTCAGCCTCGCGAATACTGCCTAGCTGGGACGACAGGCGCACACTGCCACACCTGGCTAATTAAAAAAATTCTTTTAATAGAGATTGGGTCTCACTCTTGCTCACAGGTCTTGAACTCCTGAGCTCAGGTGATCCTCCTTCCTCAGCCTCCCAGAGTGCTAGGATTACAGGCATGAGCCACTATGCCTGGCCATTTCAGGTATATTTTCAAGGTAGAGCTGAGCAGGATTTACTGATGGATTGGATATTGAATGTGAGGGAATGGAAAGAATTTGGGGTTTTTAGGTTTGAGTAGCTAGGATGGATGTGCCATTTATTGAGATGATGGGAATTACTGCTTAGGGGGCAGCTTTGGTTTTATTGACAGGGAGGGCTGGTGGGTGCACATTAGCAGTTGGATTTTAGATGTGTCAAGGTTGAGATGCCTTTCAGACATCCAGAGAGAAGTGTTGGGCAGCAGTAAAGTATATAAGATTATTAGAGTTTAGGGCAGGAGAAAGTTACCAGTGTATATAGTTGGTTTTTAAAGCCATGAGTGCATTTAATCATCCAGGGAGTAATTGTTAAGTGGAAAAGAAATGTGCAGACTGAATCCTGGGGCCCCTCTAGCTCTGAGATGCGGCTAGAGAAGTAGGAGAACAAACAACAAAGAGATAAGTGGGTCCCCAGAAGCCAGGTGAAGACGATGTGCGGGAGGGAATGAGCCGCTGTTTGGTGCTATGGAGGACTGAGAAGTACTGTTAGATTGGTCAGCATGGAGGCTACTTGGCAGCAGCTCTTGGTGGAGTGTTGGGGATTGGAGCCTGGCATGGGTCCATGAGAGAAGGGAAAAGACTATTTGAAGGTGGTGTTTTATAGGCTACTCTCAGAAGAGTTTTGTGGAAAGGAAAGCAGGAATGCAGAGTTTTGTTTGCTGTGAAGTAGGAGAGATTACAGTAGTTGTGTGATGATGGGATCCAGCTAACAGGAAGGGGAGAGATTCAGGAGTGAGAGAGAAAGTGCAGTGGGAGAATGGTTGGAATGCTTTCCCTGAGATGGTGAGAAGGGATCAGATACAAGAGCATGGGGCGCATGTTCCTTTACTCAGATGTGTCTCTTAAGTTAGCAACTTTTTGAAAGTTTTGTGCAGGCTTTCTTGGATTTATTCCTAGAAACTATAGTTTTTGTTAGGAAAGGCTGTTCATGTATGTCTGATCGAATATCCAGCAAGCTTGTTAAACTATCCTGTTTGAAAATTTGTAGATTCTTTATGAAGGCAGTAATATCTTATGCAAATAGGGACAAATATTTTTTCCAGACTCATACAGTACCTCATTTTTTTATTGAATTGGCTAGGACCATCCAGTACAATGCTGAATATAAGTTGTAACAACAAGCATTCTTGTTTTATTTCTCATTCTAAAAAGGAATGTTTCTGTAAAATTTTATTACTAAGTAAAAGCTGTAGATTTTTGCTAGATATTCTTTTAATCTGTTTAAAGTTTTCTACCTTGTGAAGAGTTTTTAGTCATGGTTATGGAATTGTATTGAGTGTATTTCCTGCATTTATTGGAGATTGTTATTTTACCCCTTGTTTTTAATTTTTTCAAGAAGTATATCAGTATATTTTCTGATGTTGAGCCATCCTTGCATTTCTGGGATAAACCCTATTTAGTCACATGTATTTTATGTACACTGCCAAATTTTTTTGTAATCATTATTATAATTAGCCACATGAAAGAGAGATAACCAACTTAATAGTTTTTCTACTCTGTTTTTAGAATTTAAAGAATTCTGAAATTCTGTTTGTTTGAGATTTTGTCTTATTTGCCTTTAAAATCATCTGGGCTTCTGCCTTTTAGGATAGGAGGCGAGCTCTTTGATTATTCATTAAAGAATTAGATTTTATTGATTTATTAGTCCTTTCTAGTAAGTCATTTATGGCCTAAAATTTTTTATATTAGTAGATTCTTAGGATATTTAAAAAATCTAAAAAAAAGGAAAGTTGGACTAGATAAAAATCTATATTGGATCTATGATTTAGCATGCCTCATGCTTTTTGTACCTCTTTTTTTTTAAAAAAATAGATATTTTCTCTTATTCTGTTTATTTAAAGAATCAGTTTTTGGCTTATTCTTTCTATTGTATCTTTGTCTTCCACTTCATTATTTCCTCCTCTTCATTTCTTTCTGCCTTCTTTAGGTTATTTGGTGTTTTTCCTAGGTTAACTCAGTTGAACACGTAGCTCGTGTTATTCTTTAATGGAGGCTGTACAATTATCCTCTAAGTGTAGCTTTTGCTGCATTTTATAAGTTGATTTCATTTTTTTTAGTTCTAAGCATTAAGCTTTTTTCCTTCCATTTATTTACAACATATTCACTTCTTTTTTTGATTAGGATATTTATATATCTTAAAAGCCAAAAAATATATAAAATAACCACCACAGGATTTTTGTTTTTGAGAACATTTAATTTCTAAGGTGAACATTTTTTTCCTTACAATTAGAGTTCATAATTCTAATTGAGTTGCATCATGATTAGAGAATAGTCTTTCTAAATATTTGAAATTCATGGAAGTTTCCTTTTGTCATCTTGTAAAAGGTTTTATTTTGGAACTAGAGTGTTCAGTGTTTTGTTTAGGGTTTAAATATATATGTACATATCAAACTTATTTACATTATCAAATATTGACTATACCCTTTTTTCTTGCCTGATTTTTTTAATTGACACAGGTGAGTTTATTTGCTAAGATTATAGATTTGTTAATAAATGTTTTGTATATTTTGAGCCTAGGCCTTAGATGTATGTAAATTCATGATCATTCCTTTTATTAAGGTATAGTGCCCTGCGTTTAATGCATTTTCCCTTAAAAATTTTTTTTTATGTTGCTGTAATAGCTAGTTTTGGATAGTATTTGCTAGTTATATCTTCTTCCTTCCCTTTTTGTTTGAAAAAGTCTGGTTTTGTGTAGAACTGTCTCTTGCAAGCAGCATATAGCCAGATTTTAAAACTTCAGTGTAACTTATAAGTTTATTGTGTTTAATTTTGTTATTGTTACTGAAATATTTGGGATTTTTGGTGTTTGATGTTTGTTATTATTCTTTGGTTATAGTTTTTCTTTTCAGCTGGTGGTTTGATTTTTCTATATGGATCTGCTATTCCTTTGCTGTTTCAAAAGATACAGATTTTTATCTATCTTGAGTCTGACCTTATGGTTGCCATTATTTTCTTTGAATTCTGTTATCTGTTATTGTTTTTTTTTTTGAGACAGAGTCTCACTCTGTTGCCTGGGCTAGAGTGCCATGGCATCAGACTAGCTCACAGCAACCTCAAACTCCTGGGCTCAAGCGATCCTCCTGCCTCAGCCTCCCAAGTAGCTGGGACTACAGGTATGCGCCACCATGCACGGCTAATTTTTTCTATATATTTTTAGTTGGCCAGTTAATTTCTTTCTATTTTTCATAGAGACGGGCTCTCACTCTTGCTCAGGCTGGTTTCGAACTCCTGACCTTCCGGGATCCTCCCGCCTCGGCCTCTCAAGTTGCTAGTATTACAGGCGTGAGCCACCGTGCCTGCCCTTAGCTGGGTATAAATTTATTGATTTACAATTTTTATTAGTTTTGTAGCTGATGAAAAAAATCTCCTGTCCCTCTTTTCTGTAAGTCATTTGAGTTTCTGATAGTTTCAGATCTCTTACCATTGATTACCTCTCTATTACAGTGGGTCTCAAGAGGTGGATAGGATAAGCTTTTACTATGAATATAAGTAATCTGAGGATGTTAACATATCTTTTAATATATCTTAATGCCTTGAGGAATTGTGTCTGTGTTCATAAGGTATATAGATCTATAATTTTCTCGTTTCATGTCAGAGTCCAGTTGACCTCATAGAAGGAGTTAGGAAGCATTCTCTGCTCTTACTTCCTGAAATTGGGATGTGCTAGATTGGTTTTGATTCTTCCATGAATGTTTAGAATTTATCTGTGAAACCCGCTGAGACAGATTTTCTTTGTGATAAGTTTTTAGATTATGAATTAATTGCCTTTAATAGACATAAGCTGTACAGACTTTATATTTCTTCTTGAGTCAGTTTTGGTGTAAGTTGTGTCTTTAAGGAATTTATTTTTAATTTCCTTTGTGATTTCTTCTTTGACATATGGGTTGTTTAGAATTAGGTCAATTTTCAGATATTTGAGGTTTTTCTGTATTGTTGCTTTTCAAAAAATTTCACTGCAGTCAGAGAACATTTTCTGTGAGACATCAGTCTTTTGGACTCTGTTCAGGCTTGTTTTATGGCCTGGTATATGGTCGGTCTTGGTGAATGTTTTGTGTGTACTTGAAAAGATTATATTTAATATAATTCTTCAGTTGTTAATAGAGCATTTCATAAATATCACCTAAGTTAAATTTGATACAGCCACATAGATCTCCCATGTCTGGACTTTCTTGTCCAGTTTTATCAATTACTGAGAAGTGTGTTAGAATCTCCAACGATGTGCATTTGTTTGTTTCTCCCTTTGTTTTTGTTTCACTTATTTTGAAGCTCTGTCATTAGATAGATGTATCTTTACAATACAAGTATATCTTCCTATTCAGTTGACTTTTAAATATCACTATGAATGTCTCTTTTTGTTTCTAGTAATACTCTCTGTGTTTTTGTTTTGTTTTGTTGTAAGGACAAACTTTATTGAGCCCCTGTGCCCTAGTTCTTTCTCCTGCACAGTCTTGGGCATCAGGCGGGCAGTGGTGAGACCCCCTTCGCGCTGGCGGGGCACTTCCGCGGAGGGCGGGGTGTGCGGGTGGTGGCCCCTTCGGAGGGATGCTCCTCTGTTCATGGCTGCATCCGCGCTGGGGGCTGGCAGTCCCTCTTTGCCATGTTTGTGGTAAGCCTGGCCAGCCTTCAGGAGGGGTTTGTCAGTTCGGCCACTTCTGGCCACCACCACACTTGTGACAGCTATGTGGGCTGAGGAGACGACCGTACTGGGGCCAGACGGCAACTCACGTGGGTCTTCTCGGTGTTGGGGTCATGGCAGAGGGTGACTCAGTTCCTTCAGGCGGGGGCGTCATGTGAGCAGCACGTGACCTAGCCGCAGAAGCAGGCGGAGCCGGGCTCTCTTACCGCTAGGCACACTGGCTTTGTACTAGCTGTGCGGATGCCCTCGGCGGTGAGGAACACTCCGACCGAACGGCTCTGTCTGCTTCCAAAACCGGTAGGGATCCCAAAAGGCCATCTTGGCGCCCCGGGGATGGATTATGCCATTCCTCATGGCCCTGATGTGGCGTCCCGCTGGAGAAGCCCACGTCGCGGGCGGGCCCCTTGCTGTGCCTGCGCATGAACACAGAGCGCGGCTTCGCAGCCCATGGTGGGTGTGGGGGCGGCTCGCGGTCAGCGCCTGGGCCTCCAGACAGCAGCTAGCCCGGATACCACTTTCTCTGTGGGCCCCTCCCGGCCCCCTCTGCCGCTGGCTGGCGGCTGGTGGGGGCTGGCTGGCCAGCGTCTTCTGGGGAGTGTCTGCACGGTGGGGGAGGGGGATGCGGTGTGTGGGGAGGGATGGCACGTGGGGTAAGGGTGGGTGGTATCTGAAGTGGGGCGGGCCCCAGGGCTGGGGGTGGTGCCCAGGCCTTGACACGTGTCCAGGCCGAAGGCCGCAGGCGCGACCTACCTGCTTTGTCCAGCCTGTCCCTTTTTTTTTGAGATGGGGTCTCGCTCTGTTTGTTTGAGACAGGGTCTCGCTCTGTCGCCTAGGCTAGAGTGCAGTGGCGCCATCATAGCTCCCTACAGCCTCAAACTCCTGGGCCCAAGCAGTCCTCCGGTCCAGTTTACTACTTTTAGTTTGTTTCTGTCTTTGTACTTGAAGTGCTTTTTTAGGCCCAGAGCAGTGGCTCAGACCTGTCATCCTAGCACTTTGGGAGACTGACTAGAGGGAGGATTGCTGGTTGCTTGAGGCCAGGACAGGTTCCAGACCAGCCTGGGCAACATAATGAGACCCCGCATCTACAAAAAATAAAACATTAATGGGGGCTGGGCGCGGTGGCTCACGCCTGTAATCCCAGCATTCTAGGAGGCCAGGGCTGGTGGATAGCTCGAGGTCAGAATTTCGAGACCAGCCTGAGCAAGAGCGAGACCCCGTCTCTACCAAAAATAGGAAGAAATTAATTGGCCAACTAAAAATATATAGAAAAAATTAGCCGGGCGTGGTGGCACATGCCTGTAGTCCCAGCTACTTGGGAGACTGAGGCAGAAGGATCGCTCGAGCCCAGGAGTCTGAGGTTGCTGTGAGCTAGGCTAATGCCATGGCACTTTAGCCCAGGCAACAGAGCCTGACTCTGTCACAAAAAAAAAAAAAAAAAAAAAATTCATGGGACCAATGCCACGGTCCTGTAGTCCCAGCCACTTGGGAAACTGAGGTAGGAGGATCTGTTGAGCCCAGGAGCTCCAAGTTACAGTGAGCTGTGATTGCACCACTACACTTAAGCCTCAGCAACAGAATGAGGAGACCCTGTCTCTATTAAACATAAAGTGCTTCTTTAGAAACTAGAATATAGTTGGTTCTTGCTTTTTGTAAAAAAAAATCCAGTCTGACAATCTCTGCTTTTTAATTGGAAGGTTTAGTGCATTTACATTTAAAGTAATTATTATGATTGTATTTAGGTCTATCATTTTGTGGGTTTTTTTAGGGAGGGAGTTTTTGTTCCTTCTTTTTTGCTTTTTTAAAAATGTGTTAATCACATTTCTTATTCCATTTTAATTCTTCTGTTGATTTTCTATCTTTTTCTCTTTACTTTTTCATTTGTGGCTGCTGTAGGGGTTGCGATATGTATCTTAGTTTTATCCCAATCTACTAAGCATTAATATTGAATTGCTTTTGATGAAACAAGTTTTTAAATAGCAAGTTTTTATTCCCCCCTTATCTTTAGCGTTATTGTCATATGTCTTAAATTTATATACTTTGTAAGCCCATCAGTAGTGTAGTAGTGTTGTGGCTTTTGCTTAAGCCGTCATCTTCTATAAGAAATTATGTATTTTGTATACCCACATAATTACCATTTTTGGCTCTCTTCATTTCTTTTTGTAGATCCAGGTTGCCATCAAGTATAATTTCCATTTGGGCTACAGAACTTTCTTTAGCATTGCTTGTAGTACAGATCTGCTGGTGACAAAATAGTTTATTTGGAAATGCCCTTATTTTACTTTTATTTTTATTTTATTTTATTTTACTTTATTTTATTGAGACAGAGTCTCACTCTGTTGCCTGGGCTAGAGTGCCGTGGCATCAGCCTAGCTCACAGCAACCTCAAACTGCTGGGCTCAAGCAATCCTCTTGCCTCAGCTTCCCAAGTAGTTGGGACTACAGGCATGCGCCACCATGCCTGGCTAATTTTTTCTATATATTTTTTAGTTGGCCAATTAATTTCTTTCTACTTGTAGTACAGATGGGATCTTGCTCTTGCTCAGGCTGGTTTTGAACTCCTGACCTTGAGCGATCCACCCGCTTGGACCTCCCAGAGTGCTAGGATTACAGGCATGAGCCACCGTGCCCGGCCTACTTTTATTTTTAACAGAGACTTTTGCCAGATACTAGAATTTTTGGTTCTCAGGGTTCTTTCTCCCCATCTTCATTAATTTGAATATATGGTCCCAGTGTCCTCAGACTTCCATAGTTTAAAATAAATCTGCTTTTGTTCTTATCATTATTGTCATTGTTTTCCCATTTATGACATGTCATTTTTCTCTGGCTGATTTTAAGATTTTATCTTTGGCTTTCAGCAGTTTGACCAAGATGTATCTAGGAGTAGTTTTGTGTTATTTTGTTTAAGATTCATTGAGCTTTTGGGGAATTTTTCAGATGTTATGTCTTCAGATGTTTTTTCTCCTTTTCTCCTCTGAGATTCCAATTAGTGCTGTCACACATGGTGGTGAAGTCTACTTATTTTTCATCCGTCTCTTTCTCTTCCTATTCTTCAGATTATTCTTTATTCACATTCATTTCAGATGACAGAAGAAAGCACCAATCTGTTGGTTATTAGCCAATCTAGTGAGTTTATTTTAGTAAATGTTTTGTTTATATTTAGAATTTTTATTTTTCTAGTTTTGTTTTTCTCTGTTGTGATTGCCTTATCTTTTCACTCATTGATACCATGTTTTCCTTCAATTTTTTGAGCAAAACTGTTTCAAATTCTTGGAAATATAGTTCTTTGAAGTCTGTTAAATCTAACATCCAGGCTCACTTAGAATTAGTTTCTATTGACTATCTTTTTACCTGCATATGGGACACACTTCCTGTTTTTTTCTTGTCTAGCTGAAAATTGGACATATTCTGTAGTGACTCTAAATTCTTTTATGTTCTTCTGAGGATTATTGGTTTTTTATTGTAGCAGACGGTTAAATTGCCTCAAGTCACACTATGAACTTTGTTTTTCCCGTGATATGCAGTTGCTTGGATGTCTGCTGTCTTTCCACTGATGCTTTTTTAGTCTGGCCTGTGTATCCCCTGTGCCTGCAAAATTTGGAAGTCAGCTAGGGATCTGGGTAGAGATAGACTTAATCTCTCTGTGGCTTTCTTTCTTCTGGGGATTCCCTTAGTTTCTAGCTGCTGTGCCAGCTTTGAGCTCTGTGCTCTGACGTTTCAAGCTCTGTGCCACCCTTGCTGAGCGTGGTTGGGAAAGAGCATCAAATTCACAGATTTGGCTCCATGTTACTCTTTTAAAAAAAGATTGCTTTCTGATTGCCAGCTGCTTTTTCACCGTGCTGCTTGTGGTTTCTTCAGCACATATGTAGTATGTAATTCATTTGTCAGCTAGAGATTTCAGCATTTTATGATCTGAATTTGGGTGTCACTCCTACAATTCTAGTGCTGTCATAATGCTTTAAATTTCTAGCTGTTCCCCAACTCTGAACTCTAATATTTGGTACCTTTAGCTAAGGCATTGGCTTTTCATGCCACCAAATTTTGCAGCCATAGCTGTGGGGCTTGGGCAGTGCCTTAAGCCAAGAAGCACAAACTCAATATTCTTACTCATTCTGATTGTAGCTTTTGAGATTTAACTCTTTCCCTGGCTTTTGTAAACACTGTTCTTAGATAGTTTTTTAAATTTAATTATCATAAATGTTATCTGTGACTCTTCACAGGACCTCTTCATTCTTCCTGCCATTACAGAAAGTTGACTTTTTTATTTTTGAAATATTAGGGTACGGCTTGTCTGTTTCATGAGCATGTCTTTCTCTTGTGCTTTCATTGCTTTTAGGGTCATTATTCTGTTTATTTTCTTTTTTTTTTCCTTGACATAAGTTTTGTGGGATTCAACTGCCATCCTCCTCCTATTGTAGTCTGTGCACTTTCATAAGGAGAGGTCAGAGAGGTTTTCTGAAGCCACAGCGCCCTCTTCTGTCGTCTCATTAGTGTTTGGAAATGTGGCCTGGGAGGACCCTCTGTTCTCCCATCTTTCCCTTTCCATCTGGACCGTCTTTTTCCGTCACCCCTGCTGTCCCTTTCCTGCTTCATTCTGCTTCTGTTCCCAGCACTTTTAGTACAAGGGCACTCTCGCTGGCTAGTTTCAGGAGCTTTTAAGCCTTAAGACTGCTCAGTCCCTTCTGACCTAACCATGACCACTTGGCCTGCCTACAAACAGCAGTGTGCAGAAACCCCTCCTGTTTCTGCTGCTATTCTAGCTTTGTCTTGCTGTGTTCCTAGTGAGTATGGATTGACAGTATTGGATTCTGCTGCTTCCGTCCCTGGGACACCCTGTTGCTTCCTTTGTTTCCTCCTGCGCAGATCTAATATATCTGGGTCTTGTAGCTTTTGCTGATTTGTGCCTTCTCAGTAGTATTTTGTGGGCTGTAGGATACCTGGTTTTCTTTTGCTGTTATCTGAATATTTTTGGGTTTATGGGGAATAAGGGAGATTTAGGCACCTCTTCTGCTGTTCCCGTTCTCCTGTAGTTCCTCCTGTCTTGAGGTGAGACAGGTGTTATCCTGCTGTGAAGGCTGAAATGTGGGTGCAAATTCTGTCAGGATTCTCTCACCACCTCTTCTCTACAACCAAGATTGATGACAGTAGGCAGGTTTCCTATAGTCTCTGTTCCCTGGTCCCCCTTTTACTTGAGAGTGTAGCCTGGGACTTTACCTGTCTGTGAGCTCTGATCTGACCTCCCACCTGCCTCACACACGCCTGTGGCATTTTTTCCTGACTTCCAGATCACCAGGCATCAGCGTGTGCCCTTGAAGTATTACCTAGCTTCAGACTTGCTTGATTTTTTAAATTTTCATCTTTATGTTCTTGAAGATTTCCCTTCTTGCTAGTTTGTGAATGATGCATTTTTCAAAGTATTTAGAAGATATTTTACCCAACTGTGTGTGTGTTTATTGTAACAGAAGGAACCACATTGGTGGAAATGAAATTTTCTTCTTTTCCTATCACCTGTTTGATTCACTATTTAGACATGGTAACCTTTTTTTTTTTTTTCCTTAAGAGACAGGGGGATCCTTGTTAATGTTGCCCAGGCTGGAGTCAAACTCCTAGGTTCAGGAGATCCTTGGTGGAAATGAAAATTGTATTTCTTTTTCTTGAAAGTTGTCTCTTTTATCAGTTGCTCTCTTAAACCTTTTTGGTTTTTCAAATACCTTTGTATTCTGTGCATGTTCTAAGACTTTGCTATCTTCTCCTTAAGAAACCAGTACAAGGTCCATAATTTTTGTGAAACTTGGGTTTTCAGTCACAAACTAACCAGTGTAGATAGAAGGGAGAGAAGTAGTGTAACACTTCTGTTACCAGGCCACTCCCACATTTCATAGGTCCTTAGACTCTTACAGCAAGAAAGGTCCTTGGCAGTGACCTTGTCTAGTCAACCCTCCTCCAGTTTTACACAGGAGGATTCGGGGACAGAGACCTTGCAAGAGAAGGTAATTATTAAGTCATGGTGAAGTGCAAGACTCTGCCTAAGAGCTTAACTCCCATGTTCTTTTCATCACTGCCAGACAGGTATTAATCACCCCCTTCAGAGCTGAAGAGAATGAGTCTTCGGTAGTGTTGAAATAGAATTGCAGTGCAGATCTCAAAATAAAGACCTTTGTCGCTGTGTGGTTGTGTCGCTTGGGCAGTGGTCTGAGAGCCAGAGCCCTGCCTTTCCTCCCTACCAGTGGGAAGTGGTGGTTCAGGTGGCTTGTTTCCCTCGATCATTCTCACCTCACTGCTGTCAGTGACAAAGCAGCCCTCCCTCTGATGTGTCTAGACCATGGTGTTGTCTCAAACTTGACGGACATTCAAACTGCTGCTGCAAGGAAAAAGATTCTTAGGCACCTCTCCAGGTACATTTTCCCATGACCAGCTGTAAAAATTCCTAGTTCTTTGAGAAAAATGTCTTTCAGTAGCAAATTAACCCACAAGAAGAGTAATTATACGTAATAACTAGATTTTTTTTTTTAGTTCAACACTTAAAACGTTGGAAAATTCTGTTGAACTGTCAGCCTGTTTAGCATACATTATCTGTCCCATTTCTAAACTTTTGTCTGTGTGTTCCAGGTTACATTTGTTTTGAATATGATGAAAGAGGAGAAATTGTTCATAGTAACTTCATAGTTAAAAATGGTGTTAACTAGTATAAAGGTTTGAATCAAATTTCTAAACCAGACAAAAGAAAAAACCCTAGACTGGAAGGCATTTTTGAATAGTAATAATGTATATAAATCAATATTGATCTCAAGACACTAAAAACAATTAATATGCTAATCAGTTAGTGAATTAGCCTTGTTCTCTAAACTTATGAGTAAATTTTGCTTTACTTTTGGAAATTTTTAGAACCAAATAAACATGTTAACTCATCAATCTAGAAAGCTTAGCAACGAAAATATATTCTGCTTCCATAGAAAATGTAGCATGTGTTTGGTTAAAGGAGAAAGAAATGTTAGGGCATGTATCAGGCAAGATACAGTCAGGAGTCAGAAGCTGCACTGGTAACTTGAATGGGGGAAGTTTAAAGAGTTGTTGAATAGTGGAATGTGGCTAACTACTAAAAGGGATGTATTAGTCAGGGTTCTCCAGAGAAACACAACCAGTCAGATATATCGAAAGCAGTTTATTATGGGAATTGGTTCACATGATTATGGAGGCTGAGAAGTCCCATGATCTGCCATCGGCAAGCTGTGCAGAGTTAGGAAAGTAGTGATGTAGTTCCAGTCTAAGCCTGAAGGCCTGAGAACCAGGAGTACCGATGTCTGAGGGCAGGAGAAGATGGATGTGCCAGCTCAAGAAGAGAGAGGGAATTCACTTTTCTCTGCCTTTTTGTTTTATTTAGGCCCTCAACAGATTGGGTGATACCCAGCCCACATTGGTGAGGGTGATCTTCTTTACTGGTTCAGGTGCCAGTCTCTTCCAGAAACACCCTCACAGACACACCAAGAAATGATGTTTTACCAGTTCCTCATCTGGGCATCCCTTAGGCTAGTAAAGTTGGCATGTGAAATTAGCAGTCACATGGGGGTAAAAAGACTAATGTGTTCAGAGTGGTGAATACAGAAAGCAGCTGACAGAGAGGGCCAAGGAACTTAGAGGAAGACAGCCTGCTCACTGCAGATTCACCTCTGAGGACGTGGATGGACAGGGTGGCCCATCCACAAAGGCCACTGAGGTGAACAGTGGGGGCTCTGCATACCGACCTGCTGGCTGTACCACCACGAAAACCACACCCTGGAGAAGGAAGGACACTTTCTTGCAGTGTTCCTCCAGCACCCTCTATTGGCAAAGCCTGGCATGAAGTCAGCTGGTGAGGGAGAAATGTTTGTTGTGTCCAATATCACAGAGCAGGGTGAGGAGAGATGTTTGGATCTGAGGTACTGTGGAGTTGTACCTCCTCTGTGTTGCTTCCAGAGTAATCTTTCCAAAATGTAAAATCGATCCTAGCATTCCCCTACCAAAATACCTTCATGGCTCTCAACATTAAAAAAAATTGTTTCAACTTTTTATTTTGGAGTAATTTTAGGCTTACAGAAAAGTTGCAAAAATGATAGAGTTCTTAAATACCCCTCCCTCAACTTCCTGAATTTTAACACCTCCTATAACCATATTGCCATTATCAAAACCAGGAGATTTTCAGGATGTGCTCTACAGACTTTATCCAAATATTACCAGTTTTCCATAATGCCTTTTTCTGTTGCAGGACCCAGCATTGCCTTTAGTTGTCCTCTCTCTTTAGCCTCCTTCGTTCTGTGGCTGTTCCTCTGTTGTTCCTTTGATGGTCTTGACACTTTTGAAGAGTGTTTATAAGTTATTTTGCAGAATGTCCCTAAATTCAGGTTTTCTGTTAGGTTAGTACATTTTTGGCAAGAATTCCATAGGAATGATGTTGTGTCCTGTATTAGTCTCCTCGGGCAGCCATAACAAAATATACAGACTAAGTGGATTAAACAACAGAAATTTATTTTCTCACAGTGCTGGAGGCTGCAAGTCCAAGATCAAGGTGTTGGCAGGGTTGGTTTCTTCTGAGGGCTTTCTTTGCTTGGAGGGCTTGCAGATGGCTTTGTCCTCATGGGATCTTTCCTCTGTGCATGAATGCTCCCTGGTGTCTGTGTGTGTCCAAGTTTCCCCTTATGAGGACACCAGTCATATTGGATTAGGACCCACAAGATCTCATGTTAGCTTAATTACCTCTTTGAAGACCTGTCTCCAAATACTGTCACATTCTGCAGTTATGAATGTTAGGGCTATAACATGAATTTTCAGGGGGACCCAATTTAGCCCATAACACCTTCTCAGTGTGTCACATCAGGAGGAGGGTGTATGATATCTTATTACTGATGACTTTAACTTTACAGTGTCCTAGTCAAAATACTGTTTTCCAAAGTTGCTTCTTCTACCCACCTCCTTTAGGGTGGTTATTTTATTCCTTTGTAATGCAGTTAGGTTCATTTGTTACTGCTTATGTTCCATTCCCCCTCTACCCCTCCTCACACACACACACCCTGGTTGCTTGTAATTGTGTATTTTGGGATATATGGAACATTACTGCCGCTCCCTAAGAATGGGAGCTGTACACAAAGGTGTACTCAGAAAAGCCCCACCCTCTCACCTCTGCCTCCACATTCCCATTCTGCCTTGCTAGCCGCTCCTTTTCCCCCACTCTCGGTGGGTGCCCATTCTCTTTAGTTTCTGGTTTGTCTTTCAGGTATATCTTGTACAAATCATTAGGTACATGTGTATTTTCTTAGATCTTCTTTCCTACAAGTACACTAAATATCATGGTGTAAGATACCCTTTGCACTTTGCTTTTTTCACTTAGCAGTATGTCTTGGAAATCACTCCAAATCAGCTCTTAGAGATCATCCTCGTTTTTAAAAATAGCTGCTCCATTGCATGGATGTGCTACAGTTTATTCAACCACTGTCCTATATATGGCATTTAGGATGTTTCCATTAGTGAATAACCTGTGCATGTTTAGTTTTATCCTGTTGGGGGCCTGTCTTCAGGATAATTTCCTAGGAATGGGATTGCTGGGTCAAAAGTTAAGTGCATGTGTAACTTTGTTGGCTGTTGCTAAATTTTCTAAGAAGGGTGGACCCAGTTTGCCTTCTCATCAGGGTGTGAGAGTTTCTGTTTCCCCAGCAACATCTGCAGGATGTAGTGTCATACTTCTCCATAATTTAATAGGTAAGAAATGTTATCTCAGTGTTTTTAACTTGGAATTTCTCTAATAGTTACAATAATTTTTTTTCATGTGTTTGATGTCTATTTTTTGTGTGTTGTGAGGTATGAATTGCTGGTTTCTATATTTTTCTTATTTTCTATCAGATTTTAGTCCTATGTCTGTAAATTTTTAAGAATGCTTGTATGATAGGGATACTAGCCCTTGGTGATATTTATTGCACATATTTTCTCAGTTGACTTTTGACTTTGATTGTGGTGTATGTGTTTATTTTTGCTTTAATGATTCTCTCTTGCCTACAGGATAACGCCCTAATACATAGTTCTTCAAATGTGCGATTGCTTACCCTTTGCTGTTTCTTGTTTGCAGTGTACTTTTAACTCCTATTCAGCCAGATTCAGCTCAGGAGTCGGTTCCCAAGTGATTTCTTAACTGGAATGAGTTTAAAGAATGAAATTATATTCTGCCTTCTCAGAGGGTGCTTTTAAGAGTCGTTTGATCCTCATGGTACTCTTTGACGACTTCCTGTCATTATGTGACTAGTCCCAGTTAACTAAGTCAGAGTTTCTTTCAGATTTCATCAATTGCCATGTCTGTATGGAATGATTCACCACTGGACTGTTGTTTGAGACTTTTCCCCCAATTACTATAATATGATTTCGTGAATCCGTTTCCACCAAAATCTTTTTTGTCCCAATATGTAAAAAAATTTATAAGTCTCAATGTTGTCTTGAGTGGTGTCTTAATCCATTTAGACTGCTATAACAAAATACCATAAACTGGGTAGGTGATTTATAAACAACATAAATTTATTACTCAAGTTCTGGAGGCTTAGAGGTCTAGGATCAAGGCATCAGCAGATTTGGTGTGTCTGGTGAGGGCTTGCCCTCTGATTCATAGATGGCACCTTCTCACTGTGTCTTACCATGGTGGAAAGGAAGAGCCAGCTCTCTGGAGACTCTTATTTTTTAATTTTTTTTTGGAGACAGGGTCTGATTCTGTCACTCAGGCTGCAGTGCAGTGGCGTCATGATAGCTCACTGTAGCCTCAAACTCCTGGGCTCAAGTGATGCTCCTGTGTCCGCCTCTCGAGCACCTGGGACTGTAGGCACATACCACCATTCCTGGCTAATTAAAATTTTCTTTTGTGTGTAGAGACAAGGTCTCACTAGGTTGATCTCAAACTCCTGGCCTCAAACAATCGTCCCCAGTCAGCCTCTGAAAGTGCTGGGATTACAGGTGTGAGCCACCATATCCAGCCTCTGGGGTTTCTTTTACAAGAGCCAGATTTGATTCATGTGGGTGGAGCCTCATGACCTAATCATTTCCCAAATGCCCCACCTTCTAGTACCATCACGTTGCGGATTAGGTCTCAACGAACAAATTTTGCAGAGACCACAAACATTCAGACCATACCAAATGACCATTTATGTACATTTAATTATTGCAGGCAACTCCTTCAATGAATAGTGAAATAGCCAGTCAGTGCATATCGTCTTATGTCAGATGAGCCATAGAGAGGGCAATCTCATGGGAGCTGACGAAGCTTCAGTTTGGGTCTGACAAGACTTTTTTTTTCCTCTGTTGCCCAGGCTGGAGTATGCTGTTGTCATGGTAGCTCACCGCAACCTTAAACTCCTGAGCTCAAGCAATTCTCCTACCTCAACCTCCTGAGTAGCTGGGGCTATAAGCACGTGCCACCACACTGGGCTAATTTTTCTAATTTTTGTAGAGACGTGGTCTTGTTCTTGCTCAAGCTGGTCTTGAATTCCTGGCCTTAAGCAGTCCTCCTGCTTGGGCCTCTCAGAGTGCCAGGATTACAGGCATATGCCACTGTGCCCAGCCTCATACTTTTTTTCCCCTGTGTGTTTATATATCTATTTCGTTTCCTTATCTAGTGTAGGCTGTGACTTTAGATAACAGTTTTGAGTAGTATTATAGTAGATTGTAACATAGTAACATTGCTGTTGTCATCTTCTGATGTTTCCCCATTAAAATATGAGTGTTCCCAAAAATGTCTTCTTGTAGATACTTTTCTACCCAGATTTTCTGGTAATGAAGTCTTTGTTACTTACAAAAATCATGAGTGGTTTTCATTTGATGATGTGCTTTTGCAGCATCCATTGATATTCTTAGTGTTTCTCCTGTATTTAATGATGGTTGTGATAGATTTTCTAGTACTGAATTATCTTGTTAATTCTGGGGACACATTCTACTTGTTCACCATTTATTCTTTTACCACTTGCTAAATGATTTGTTTAGAAACTTTAAGTCTCTGCTGTATGTGAGATTGACCTGTACAGTTTTTTGTGTATATGTGCTGTTTTGGTTTTGTTTTGTCCAGTTGTTACTAGAATCTGTTTCTTGATATTTTGAAAGCATTTGCCTGATGTTTCTATCTCAGACTTTTAAATAGAATTGTTGGCACTATTTGTTAAGTATTTTTTATTTCTAGTAACAGTGAACTTTTGGTGCTTCCGGGTAGGTAGCATTCCAATTATTTTCATTTCCACATTTAGTTAAAATTATTTTTAGCAAACTTTTGGGAGCAAAACATTTCCCTAAACTATTGGAATAAGCTTTCTTAAACTTTTATATTTAGTAAATTATTTTAGAGTTGAAATCCTGAGGAGGGGAAAAAGAACCTTTAAGTAATTGGCTTGAACCTATTAAAAAGTGAAACTGAACAAAGATTTACTGTACCATGGAGTACATACAAAGAGATCAAAAGAACTTAGAATGGAGAAAGGTTCACTATGAGGATTTAATAACATAAAAGTAGAGTTGATAGGCAACTTTAGGATTGAGAACAGGATCCTACAGATGTGCTGTGTGGGATTCATGGCAGCTTATTGTGGAGTTCAGTTGGAATCCATTCAGAGAAATGGGAGAGGATGAACAGAGCCAGCCAGAAAAATGGTGACATGGTAGCACATCTCTTAATTCCATGCTTCATGGACATTCCCATTTTTCCTTCCTTGTGACTTTTAGTTTGCCTTTGCTTCAATTCCCAAAGTCAGATTTTTAAGCCCTTTGGTAGGAACTCAAGTTTGATAGTACATTCCTAGATGTTAATAAGAACAAATAATTACAGATGGAAAAGGGGAACATCTGTTTTCTCACCCTCCCTCCATCCTGACCTTCCAGAGCATGCGTACATATATGTGTATGTATTTTGTATATGTTTGTGTATGTATATATTATGTATCACACAGATAGATTATAAAATATTGACTTGAAGTTCACATGAATATCGCTAGATAGCCTTTTCTTTTAGAATTTAGGAATATTTTGTGTATCATTACATGGTCAGCACATGACCCACACTACTCAGGAGCCTCATGGTTTTTATTCCTTAGTATGTTTACACTATATTTTAGCCATTTCTCTGTTGACTTTTTGGGTTATTTACAGTGTTTCAAATAGAAAAGACTTACTGCTTTAAAAAATACACACATTAAAAAATTATCTGTCTTGCCAGATTGTCTCCCAAATAGTCATATTTGTTCACATTCACAGATTGAAAGCCTGTCTTCCTGTATGTGTGTTATCAATGCTAGTTATCATCAGTCTTTAATTTTTACTAATCTAACAAGTTAGTGATTACATTAATAGATTTAACATATTTTTTTCACTTTTTTGTCATGTAATTTTTTTCAGTTTTCCAGGGAATGCCCATGTTAATGTTCTCCTTATCAATCCATTGGTACTCTTCATATTATATTGTATATATAAGTCCTGTGTCACAGTGTTTTCTCCTAATTTGCTGCCTGTCTTAACTTTTAAAAATATTAATATATATCCTTTGCTCTACAGAATGGTTTTCTTTTGATACTGAACTCTTTTTTTCTTTATGATGACTGGTTTTTGTGTCTTGGTTTAAAAGTTCTTTCCTATAGCAACATTATAAACACCCTTCTGTATTTTCTTTGAATATTTTTATAGTTTTGTTTTCTTTTTGATCCTCCTATTGGAAAATGTTACTGTTTACATATGGGAACATAGGGATTGAGCTTTAAACATTTTCCACATGAAATAGCCAGTGGTCTCAGTACTTGATTGAATTTCCTGTTTGAAAATGCTACTAATTAGCCTATACTAAATTTATATATATTTTTGAAGTTTCCATTCAGCTTCATTGAACAATTGAGCTGTTCTGCAGAGTTTTAATTACTCTAGCTGTGGAGTATGTTTTGATAATGTAGCATGCAAGTCTCTCTCACCCTTGTTCTTTTCGGTCAAAATTCTCTTGGGTATTTTTGTGTAGGTAGGTTGATTTTAAGAGTTTTATTTTGGATTTTGCAAGCAGTAAAGGGGTTGCATTTTATATTCTACAAAGACAAATACGAAGATCCCACAGAAATTAATACTACGAACATTTACTCTTATTTCCCATATGCTGGGTGTTGTTTTAAGTACGTTGCAAATATTGTTACAGAAGAAGCAATTATACTTTCTTAGCCAACAAAAAATTAGTCTGATTGCATGACTGTAGTGGGGGAACAATAACAAGCCAACAACCACATGTTTTAGTTGAGATGGTATAGATTGTGTGTACTATAGATTTGAGGTAGACTGGGGTTCCAGCCTCACCCCCTCCAGGCACACCCTGACTCTCATGTACCCATATTGAACATGATAGTATGTGTGTCCTGCTTTTTACGAATTGTGAGCATTTTCCCACATTATTAGAATACTTTTATAAATGTAACAAATAACTGTATTCTACCTGTCATATTGTTTCAAAATCTATAGACATTTAACTTTATTTTTTAATTTCATTTTTCTTTTGTAATTGTGATAGATGGGAAAGAGTATGTCACCTGTGAGTTACGGAACATCACTATATAAGAGGACCCCCTGGGAACCAGCTAACTTCAACTAGCGCCTTTCTAGTACTCATTTGTTGAACTGTATGTTCTTTCCCTATAGGCCTTAATTAGGCCTATAACAGGTAACCGGTACACAGTTACAGTAATACTGTGACCTGCTCTCTGACTACCCTTTTCCTTTTAGGAGATAATTTAAAAAAAATACAGTGAAATTGCTGGATCAGAAGCCTTGAACAGTTGAGACTTTTGTGAGAGCTACCTGTTCACTCCCACCTGCAGTACCTGAGCAGGCCATCTGAGTACTCCCTTACCAGTATTGAGTGTTATACAGCAAATAGAATAAAACACTTAGCTCATTGGATAGAAAAGCATTATCTTTTAATTTCCATTTCTTAGATTACTAGAAGCTCAGTGGTTTTGAAATTTTTGTTAGCCTTCCATAGTTAGAGTTTTAAAAATTGCTTCATATTAACTTCTTAAAGAATCTTTTATGGCAAATATATTTCTCAATTTATTTTCTTTATGCTTCTGTGCTTTTCATTTATCTGTTTTACTTTTTTATTTTTTCTTACCCTAATCCTAGTATCTGTGTTTTATTTTGAAACTGTAGGCATGTCCATTTGTCTTTCTGTTTATAATTTGTACTTAAGCACTTCATTCCCAAATGTAAAGTTAGTGTTTTTATCATTTTAAACTTTTAAATTTATAATTTACATACCTGAAGTTAATTTGGTCCAATGTTGCATCTTGAGAGTCTAAATTTCATAGTCAGTCAGTATTTCCAGTAGTATTTATGACATCATGCCCATGTATCAAAAGTTTAAACTTCTGTGTGTACTAGGATTTGTTTGGGGCTGATTTGCTTTGTCAGAATTAGATGGAGTTATCTCTGTATTTTGATTTCTTGGTACAAAATGTTCCTCTAAAGAAACTCTGAAAGTACGTCTTTTTCATGTTAAAAATATTTATTTAAATATAGGTAATTCCTGTTTTGTGGTTGCTACTAAACTTATATTTTCTCAGCCTTTATATCCTTAAGTAAGATAGTGGCTAACTATTAAAATTTAAAATGGAAAACACCAAGAAAGGAAGTGGGTAGTACAAATGATATTGATAAACATTTCTAAGAAAGATTATTTGTGTCTAGGAAAGGGAAATACTTTTGAAACCTTTCAAAGGCACATCTCATACTGCCCCTGGTGTTATATTGTATGATTTATATATGGTGGACTGAACTAGTCTGCAGTCTTTGCCCTTAGTTGATTGTGTAGGCTGTGGGGGTGTTATAACTTCTTTCTCCAGTATAAATCTAAGGTTGGAGATGTTTTTATTAGATGCCTAGAGTTTATTGACCTTGGGCCATAATTTGTCTTCCATGTACCGTGGACTTGTCCCTTCTGGGAGCCCTGTTTTCCTACTCATTCTCTGCTTATCCTGTTCTGTCTGGGGGCTTTTACACCAATTTAATTTTCCTTCTTCAGCAGGGGGCACAGTTGTATTTGGTAGTAGTGTTAAATGGAGAAGGTGTGAAAGCCAACTCTTACCACCATCACTTAGCATTAAAATCATGTTAAATTGAGTGTAATTATATTACTAGGCCACTGGAGACAGAGGCTCGAGGGCTTTTTTTTTTTCAGTTGTGTTTTCTTTTTCCAGGGATAAGATCCCCTACTGCCTTTAAGTCCACAGATCTGTTGTGAAATTTAACGCAGGTGCTGTGTAACTGCCACGGTCTCTGTAGGTCCCTATGAAGTGGGAATGTTTCCCTGACTGCTCCACAGCGGTGCATGTTGGGAGTTGAATGTTGTCCGTGAATCTAAATCTCTTTATACCTTGATAATGAAGGTGCTACCTGGCTTTATTTTCTTTTTAGGTTTTTCTCTGTGTGTATGTGTGTGTGCAGCTCTTCAGCATTTTTTTGTGAATAGGGATGTTATTTATGTGCATCGGATTTAATGTTTTATAATAAATCTCACTTGTCTTTTAAGATTGGGATGCTTTGTTCATAGCCAATTAATAGAAGTAAAGAATTACTACTTGTGTGTCTTAATCATTGGATCTCAAGCTTCCTTTGTTAAAATGTTCCCTAGCTTAAGCAGTGCCAGTGGTCAAGCAGAAGATGTGATCTTCTCATAGTCTCCCGTTGGACAAGTGGGTAAGCGGTTTGCTCAGACTCGAAAATTTGACATGTTTACCAAATAGTGTTGGCCTCTGTCCTTTTTCTTCCTCGTCTATTGATAACCTCTGTGTACTGCGAACTTACTATTTTTTGGGCCCAGCTTCTTGTTTTGCGGGTATCATCTTGACAGTATCTTGTGGCTTGAGGTATCTGCAATTTGCAGTTAAGAACTTCAGGATCAGAAAGGTTTCTGTTGATAGTGTTTCCTCCTTGATCTCTGCGTATTTGATCTCTCCTCTTGCCTCATAGTCTGGTATCAGGTGTTTATGGTAATGGTTTTCAAAGAGTGGAGGTGAATCAAATTCCCTTCTAGGGGACATTTGGCAACATCTGCGGACATTTTTTGATTGTTATGACCAGGTTGGGTGGGGTGTGTGCTCCTGGCATCTCATGGGTAGAGGCCAGGGATGCCGCTGAATATCCCACAATGCACAGGACGGCCCCTAATGCTGATAGTGCTAAAGTTGAGAAACCCTGTTTTACGGGCATGTACCAGGTGTTAGTGGTGGAGTGGAAGGTCTGGTGGTGACTTCAGCAGGACAAGAGGCATTAAAGGAGGTTGAGTAGTGCGGAAGCCAGAGGAGAAGAGCTGTCCTAGATGGCTGGTGGGGGATTGTTGACTGATGCCTGATCCATCTCCCTTCTGTGTTCTCTGTGGTGGTTGGACCTATGGCCACATACACCAGAGAGCTCTTGGAACCACAGATAACTATATAGTGAGCTAGGTTTTTCCCTAAGAGTACATAAACACTTTCAACAGGTAGATAAAATTTTATTTTCAGCAATTGTAGCATTTCCCTATTGTTTCACAGTCCTGAATACACCTCTGTGTCTTGAAAAGTGATTACAAAAAATACGCAATTTACTCTTTGTAGGGTCAAACAAAAGATGTTAAAGGGAAAGTTTCCCCAATGGTTGGCTGTATAGCCAGCCGGGCTTTTTTCCCTCCTCAAAGCATGCATATTACATGCCAGCCTCACTGGGCATTTAGTTTGTGACTCAACGTTCTCAACCCAGCCTGTACTACGGGAAAGAAAGATAGGCTCCTGTGGTACTCGGATTCTGCTGTTTTCTTACCTCTTTCTGGCAGTATCAGGCTTTTCAGGGTCTTGAGGTTTGACAGCCCCGGGGAGGTGTCCCCTCCCTTGAGGGAGTTGAGGGAATTGGACATTTCCCTTGAGGAGAGAGGACTGTAGTCTTAAGTAGTGTGCCTTATGTTCTCCCTCATAGAATGTATTTAAGAAAAGGCTATTTAGACAGGGGAACCTTCAGGAGCTATATAAAGGAAAATTAGATCAAATTAATTTCCTGGTGAGTACACTGAAAAGTGATTGGAAATCATACCCACAAGATGATTGAGATACCTTAATTGCATGGATGGAAACAGTTCCCCAAAACACCTATGAAAATAGGAGTAGAGTAGATAGTTAAGATACAGTGGCAGGCCTAGAATGTGCTGAAACATTGGAATAATGAGACATCTTGAAATCTGTTAAAAAAATCCAAAGTTTCCCTGTGAGCCTTGCCTCACATCCAGAATGTGATGTCCATAATCGGAACTGTCTTGGTTCTTAGCACAGAATAAATAGATATTCAGTATGATTAGCAGTGAGAGCAGCTTATTTTCTAACCTGGCTTTGATTGTATTCATCTTACTAATGATGTAATATAGAGTCTCACTTTACCTTATCACTGTTAATCTCTTTCTTGCCCTTGCATCTTAGTGGTTCTAGTGCCTTCCTTATCACTGTTAATCTCTTTCTTGCCTTTTCATCTTAGTGGTTCTAGTGCCTTTGTGGTCCAAGTGAAAGTTCAGATATACAAATTGTAAATCAAAGGGAAGGTGATTATCATTATCATATGGGAATTCAAGGAGGTTTATAAAAGTCTTCCTTGGGATTCCATTTGTTCTTAATATTTATGGTTTACAAAATATAAAGCATACTCCTTTGAGATTATATAGAGATTAAAAATGTGCATCTGTATTGTCCATTTGAGGTAATGGCAGCCATATCATAGTTCCCCAAATTTTAGTTGTTCTTGGTTGTTGTTGCAATAACATGTGTACCACCCATCCTGTTACTTTTTCCTTTAAATAAGTCAGCTTACTTTTTAAACTCTTCTTTTAAAAGTAAACTTTATCACTACCATAAATGGAATATCATTCAGCTGAAATAGAAGTATAAAATGCATAAACAAAGCTACAATGTTAATTTTGGAAAAAATGTTAATACTATTTATTGATTGATTATTAGTTTTGTGTTGACCAGCCTGAGAGCCAATTCACATGTGTACAGTTGGAAAGTGCAAAAGATACTTAACCATTTTCTTCATTTTGGTTGAATACTAAGAATTTCTAATACAGGCAATGAAAGTGACTTTGGTTTCAGGAGCCACCAGAAACCATTCTTCAGAATTGATCTGAATGTGTCAAATTATGTGGGTGGTATTCAAACAGTGGGATAAGTGGTCCTGTAGCCACTCATTGCTGCCATCTGGTATGGAAAATGAAACCCTTATTTCATATCTTTCAAGTTCTCTTCATAATGTGCACAGTATTTTCAGTGAGTTTTTCAGATTAATTTTCGTTTTGTTCATGCAGACAAGAGCTTCACATGCTGTTACGCAGCTATAACCCCAAAGCTTCACTTCTGTGCTCACAAGGGAGTTCTTCTCTTCTTGCATGTAGAATAATACCACTTTCTAAGGATAAAGTCACAATACCCTATGGAATATGCTGATGCCTGAAGCCTGCCCAATCATGCCTGTTCCCTGACATGGACGTTTCTGTTCCTCATAAGTCAGCACCAGCCATCTCTTTAGAAAGTAGAGGGGGAAAGTGCAGGATTCAGCAGCTTTTCTTAACAAATTTTCACATTTTGAGTTTGTTTCTATATATAAACAGGGAGTAGATTTCATTCATTAACAATAACATTCATATTTCTATGATGACTTTTACCTTTAAGACACTTTTTAATCACTTAATTGATCTTATTCATGATCTCATCGGAAGGAGCAAATATTCAGAGAATAGTCCCAATTCCATTTCACAGTTATGTATACTTGTACATAATATACACACTAAAATACTGCCAAATTTTAGGAATGTCTTTTGGCCTATCACTGGTAAGAGTGCGTTTTGGCTATTCTTAATGCTGCAGTGAACACTGGCATAGAAGTATATGTTTGAGAGCCTATTTTCAATTATTTTTGGATATATGTCTAGGAGTGGATCATATGGGTCATATGGTGGATCATTGTTGGATTCTAGTACGGTAATTGCTTAACTTTTTGAGGAACTGCCAAACTGTTTTACACAGTGTCTGTGCCATTTTATATTCCCACCAGCACCATTCATCAGCACTTATTTTCCATTTTTAAATTACAGTCATCCTAATAGGTTTAAAGTGGTATTTCATTGTGGTTTTGATTTGCATTTTCCTAATGACTAGTGATGTTGAGCATCTTTTAATATGCTTAATTTCTGCTTCCTTGGAAAAATGTGTAGTACTTTGTCCATTTTCCATTGGGCTGTTTGTCTTTGTTGTTGAGTTCTTTATATGTTCTGGTTATTAAACTCTTACCAGATGTATGAATTGCAGATATCTTCTATTCTGAATGTTGTCCTTTCTTTTTTTTTTTTTTTTTACAGTCACAATTTATAGTGAGCAGATTTCCCGAAATATATTACCACTCAAGTTGACTTATCTTGTTACATTTAAAAATCTACTCTGTCAAAGTAGTCCATAGAGTACATACATCGTGCTCCAACTGTATCTACGTACAACCAACACTCCATTTTAAGTGTATAATTAAATGATTTTCAGTGAATTTACCAAGGTGTACAGTTAATCACATGAATCAGTTTTTGAGGAATTCCTTTCCCCTGTTGTCCTTTCTTTTGCTTGATAGTGTCCTTTGGAACACACAGTTGTTATCTATTTTTTTTTCTTTTGTTGTCTATGCTTTTGGTATCATCTAAGGATCTATTGTGAAATCTAGTGTCATGAAGACTTATGCTTATGTTTTCTTATTTTATGATTTCAGCACTTATAATAAGATCATTGAACAGTTTTGAATTGAATTTTGTATATGGTATGAGGTAGGGTTCCAACTTCATTGTTTTACATGTGGAGATCCAGTTGTCCTAGCACCATTTGTTAAAGAGACTATTCTTTCCCCATTGAATGAACTTTGGCACTCTTGTCAAATACCACTTGGTGGTTATAGATGTGTAGGTTTATATCTGGAGTCTCAATTCTATTCTGTTGATACTTGTGCCAATACCCCAGTCTTTCGATTACCGTTGTTTTGTCGTAATTTTTAAAGTTGAGAAGGATGAGTCTTCCAACTTGGATCTTCTTTTTCAAGATTGTTTTGACTCTCTGGGACCCTTTGCGATTCCATATGAATTCTGCAAAAAAAGGCTGTTGGAATTTTGATAGGGGTTGTATTGAATCTGTAGATCACTTTGGTTAGTATTCATTGGTAGTATATAGAAGCATTGTTTTTTTTGTGTTGATCTTGTATCCTGCAACTTTGCTGAATTTGTTTATTAGCTCTAGTAGCATTTCTGTGGATTCTTTGGAATTTTTCTTCATGTAGGATACTGTCATCTGTGATTGAATAGTGATAGCTTTCCTTTCCAATTTGGATGCCTTTTATTTCTTGTCCGATTGCTCTGGCTATAGTTTCCATTACAATATTGGAACAGCAATGGTGAAAGTAGTCATCCTTATTTTGTTCCTGGAAGCTTCAGTCTTTCACCGTTGCATATATTAGCTGTGGATTTTGCATAAATGCCCGTTATCATGTTGAAGTTTTCTTCTATTCCTAGTTTATTGAATGTTTTTATCATGAAAGGGTGTTGGATTTTAGCAATGCCTTTTCCACATTGATTGACATGACCATGTGTTTTTTTTTCTTTCATTCTATTAACATGATTTATTACATTGAGCCACCCTTGCATTCTCGGGATAAATCCCATTTGGTCATAGCATATAATCTTTTAATACCCTGCTGGATTTGGTTTGCTAGTATGGTCATTTCTCATTATCTACCGATTCCATATTTGCAAATTTGCCTACTTGCTAACATTTATTTGTAACCAAAAAATGAATATTGCAGTGCATTTATCGTCATTTATAGACATGTCTAGAGTGGCACAAAAAATTGAGTCACCTGACACATACCTTCCTAGCTGAGATTGACCATAGCAACACACTGCCTTGTTGTAGTTCTCATATAGAGACCACCAGAGATTGGAAGGGGTGTGGGCAGTGCAACACAGTACAAGACCCCTTGGCCTTAGAGCCAGTAGATGGGGTTTAAATCCCAATTCTGACACCTGTTGATGGGGTGGCCTCAGGAAATCCCATTAAAATTTATGAGTCTTGTTTTTCTTTTCTAAAATTAATACAATCTGCCTGGATCAGTTTCTAGGATTTCAGATTATAATCTCTGTGAGATACATGTGTGTTTGTGTGTGTGTGCATATACTATATGAGCATTGGTTTAGTATTCACTAACTCAGTGTTTGTGGCAACTTTATAAAATACAACTACTGCAAATATTGAAAATTGACTATTTTGTTGAGGATTTTTACATATATATTCATAAGGAATATTGGTGTATACTTTTTTCCTTGGGACATCATAAAAGCCTTTATCTGGCTTTGGCAGCAGGATAGTGTAGGCCTGGTAGAATGAGTGTTCTCTCCTATTTTTTGGAAGAGTGAGAAGTTTCAATGCTAATTCTCCTTTAAATATTTGGTAGAATTCACCAGTGAAACCACCTGGTCTTTGACTTTTCTTTGCTGGAAGATTTTGATTACTGATTCAGTCTCTTTACTTGTTAGAGGTTTGTTGAGATTTTTTTTTTAATCTCTTTTTGAGCAAGTTTAGGTAATTTGTGTGTTTCTAGGACTTTGTCCATTTCATCTAGGTTACCCAGTTTGTTTGCATACAATTGTTCCTAGTATTCCCTTAAAATAATTTTCATTTTTGTAAGGTGGTAGTAAGGTGTAGTAATATCTCCACTTGCATTTCTGATTTTTAGTTATTTGTGTCTTTTCTCTTTTTTTTTTTTTTTTTTTTGAGACAGAGTCTCACTCTGTTGCCCGAGCTAGAGTGAGTGCCGTGGCATCAGCTTAGCTCACAGCAACCTCAAACTCCTGGGCTCAAGCGATCCTTCTGCCTCAGCCTCCCGAGTAGGTGGGACTACAGGCATGCGCCACCATGCCCGGCTCATTTTTTCTATATATATCTTTAGTTGGCCAATTAATTTCTTTCTTTCTATTTATAGTAGAGACGGTCTCGCTCTTGCTCAGGCTGATTTTGAACTCCTGACCTTGAGCAATCCGCCTGCCTCAGCCTCCCAGAGTGCTAGGATTACAGGCGTGAGCCACTGCGCCTGGCTAAACTTTTCCTATTTTTAAATAAACAGTGACATCAAAATGATGCTACAGATTAAGATAATTTTTCCTAATAAAACCCAGGATAGTGTGCACCATATTATTGTATTACCAGTTCTTTTTAAAAACTAGCACTTTTACACTAAATTGCACAATTTAGGTACAAAAGATACATATTCCTTTATATAAAAAGAGTCTATCAATATGGGGGACACGAAAAAAAAAATGAGGCTCACGTTAATTTTGCATTCACTGGGCTACAAAGAACAGGAACCATTTTCCATGGGAGGGATAAATAGAAGGGAAAAGGCAAGACCTACTGTTTCACAGCCAGGAGTCAAAGGGGAAGAAAACTATGTGACTGATGGTTGTACATCAGCTTTTAAGGTCTACCTCTCTCCTCCAATGGGAGAACTCCTGCAATTGGGCAATCTTCCTTCTGGCACTGAAGAGGGCACCCTTTCCTCCCTGCTCCCAAGAAAGCTAAAAGTAAAGCCAGTTAGTCTTCATCTCACACACACAAAACATGCAGTCAGCCATTTCAGTAGACTGGTCCAGTAACACCAGACTGCTCTTCTCAATAACCTTCTTTCACAAATATGAATAAAGATCATCAAACACTCGAGAAAAAGAATCAGAAGCACAAAAAGGAAAATAACTAGTGTGAATATTTCAAGGCATCCTATAAGAAACTGGTAACTTTTTAACTCTAGCATTAAAAAGTGAATAAGACAGTGGACATATTAGGAACGGTGCTGCTGAAATTCAAAGTCAGTACATGCACGGAAAGGGAAAAAAGTAAGTTACTATAAAGTATCAAAAGGTACAGTGACAGATGAGGACAGATAAGTACGTTATGCATTATAAATGCTTTGGTACCTTCAGTCAGGAGGTACACAGAGTAAGATAATCAGTTAAAAGAAGTATAAACCTGACAACAGAAAAATAGACAGCTAAACTAACAGGAATTGAGAAATGAAGGAAAAGAAAACTAAGCGTGCTGTTCCCTTACCTTCTATGGTGAGGAAAAGGGATACTAAAATTGATATTAATAGAGGTCTTAAGTGTATTTCAAATAATAAAGGTAACCAATTGAGTTTAAAATAGTTGAGCAAAGCACAACATGATTAGTGTAACAAATTTCTCATTATGGATCAAGAACTGCAGCTTAAATTTAGGAGTCAGGGAGAAGGGGAGGGGTAAAAACCTAACAGGTACAATGAACACTATTCAGGTGATGGGCACGCTAATAGGCTCAAGTATTATAAAAGTGATCCATATACCAAAAACATTTGTACCCCCTTAATAACTTGAAATGTTTTTTAAAAAGCCCCCACCCCGAAAAATTTAGCAATTAAAAGAGGTACAAGAGATAACCACCATGAGAACTAAAGAGAAGAGTTATCTCTGGGAGTGGACTGTGATGTGAGCAGAAGACTTTCATATCCTGTGCTATTTGTTTTCCATGTACAGGTCATTTTACATTTTTTAAAAAGTACTATCACCCAAGGGTTGGACTGTTCACCCATTAATAGGAAACGTGAGCTGGGATTAGATCATGAGACAGGTATAAAAAAAAAAAGTACTATCAAGTATAAATGTCAACTAAGGATATATGTTAAGTATCAAATTTACCCATCAGTACTGAAACTGAAGGATATAGATAGCAAAAAAAAAAAAAAGCCTGAATTCAGAGCCTCCCTTTTCAAGTGACTGAATGTCAACCACCTACCAATTGGTAGGTAAATATAAGGCTACTCATATGGATGTAACCATTTCTTTAAGATATATTAAGCAATATGGATTACTCTTGGAAATGGCTGTTTTGAAGACCTAATTTTTAGTTACCTAACCTTCAAGCTTCTTCTCAGGTATAATTACTTACCCTCTCATCTTCAAATTGCTATGCAAAAGAGCCTTATAAAAACTTTATGGACTTAAACCCAACCAGACTCTCCTCATCAGCAAAACAAGAATTTAATCTTGAAGTACCCCTTCCTCACAAATAGAAACACAGGCCCCATGCGGGGGGGGGGGTTTGAGGGAAGAACAGGTTTGAGCAGCACAGACTTAAACTGAACATCAGCATAAAGGAAAACTGATCGGCTGGATTTCCTGAAGTCCATTGCTAAAGATGACTTTGAACACCCTTTTCCTCTAATTTCAAAAAAAAATGTAAATTGTCACTTCCACACTGGCTTGTTTTTAAAATTAACAAATATAAAAACACAAAGCAGTCTATAAATCATAAAATCAACCGTTCCCTTAACTTCAAGACAATTTTGTTTTTAAAAGGTCAGATTATTTAAATGTGGATCTTCATGATCTTAATTTACTTAAATGTTAGCATTTTGTGCTCATTTTTAAAAGCTTTCCATGTTGTAAATTAAGTGGTTCAAAATATCTGATTCTTTTTCAATTTATGTCACAATTAAGTCTAATTCAGCAAATAAACTAAATTTCCACCAAACCAAACATTTTGAAGAGTATTTTTTAAATGCGTGGTTAGCACCATTCATATTTCCCTGCCCTTCAGGGGCTTCCATTCTAAAAGGCAGCAATAGAAATCATAGAAGAAATTGACCATAAAATGTAGTAGTAACTTAGACTCATCAAAAGACACTAAACAGGGATAAGGGAGAAAAAAAAACTGAATAACTGCAACAGCTGCTTGCTGTGCTGCTATGTTGACACTCACCTAGTTCTCTTAAGTGCTAAATGGATCTTCAGGAAATCAAGAGATCAACTATGATGTGTTATATAATGTAATTTTAGAATAAAAGCTTTTTCATCTTTCATTTTAATTCTATGTATAAATAAACAAGAAGCTAGGCAGCACGCCTAGAGGAAACCGCACCAGTCCTTAGTAACGTTGAAGGGTTCCTAAGAAATCATTTTCTGCAAATTTATGTGATTTTTACATTTCAAGGAAAAAAACAAAGGAGGTATGAACAAAATTTGCCAAAACAACACTGTATTACATACCCATGTGGCTATAGAGTAGAAAAGTGTACTCTGCCAATTTTCATAGATGACTTTTGACACATTGCTCATTTCCGGTTTTCCTCCAAGCATATTCCAAATATTAAATGTAACTGAGAAACAAAATTCATACGTTTTTCTACTTTTTCATGACATGTTAAACAAGGTAAAGCAATTTTAAAGCCTAATTCCTGAGTCTTCCAATTAAAGCAACCAATATAAATACTGATACATTAAAGATATTCTTAAAAATTGTCATTAGTGTTTTAGTCATGATACAGATGCACCTAGCTTCAGCAATTTTGTTCAAATGATATAGTACTTGTTACATAAATTTCGTGACTATTCAAATTTCACCTCATTTAAAGTTAACACCATTAAATGAGCCATAACACAATGTGTGCTGTTCTAAGACCTAATTTTAGCATACGAAATCTACAAAACTCTTTTCTAAGGATTTTATATTATTGTCAAGAGGTCCTGGTCTTACTCTTTAGTTAATCTGTGGTAAGTGGTAAAAAGCTTTCCATGTTATAAAATTAATTTGTCCACCCCAAATCCTTTGCCCTTTTGCCCTGAAAAAGCAAAAAACTGGCTGTAGTTCATAAATGATGTAAGAAGCCAATTCCCTTAGGTATGCTCAAATTCCCTCCAAAGCAAGTTGAAATCTTGTGTCACAAGAATCTCCTTTTTAGAATACAACTGAAAGCCTAAAAAAGGCAAGAAATGACAATTCATAGCATTACAAGTAAGTCTTTATAACTCCCTTCAGGATCAGAACTTGTTATAAACCACTTTATAGACAAAAAAAATCAGATAGTCATCTAAGTTTATACTATATTACTCTAAACCTTATTTTGATCCTATTATTTGCTTGTGTCAGAAGCAGATTTTAGGAAGCTGTTAACACTAGGAGACACTATTTCCAAAATAGTTTATTAGGACTTCTTCCACATCCAAAAGAAGTCTTATTCAAACTTCCATGACTGTTCTAAATTTTGGTAATCCCAAATAGAAACTAAAGTCTGCCTTAAGTGCCCTAAAAAAGTCTTGTTCTCACAGAGGGGTTGAAATTACTCTTCCCCCCCACCCCAAAAAGTCGTAGGGCTATGAGCCAAAGCCCCAAATGTGTAAGTCCCCCATTCTTTGCAAATTACCACTAAATTCATCAAATCCAATGGTGTATGCATGACCACAGAATATTTCCATCAACAATTAAAACTGAGTGAAGACCAGCCCAATACATTTATTCTATACATCTTCCAGTCATGTGATTGCAACTAGCGATATGAAATTGGGGAATTTTTTACCATTGGCTAGTTACTTTGAATGTATGGATAAACAAAAGGCGATAGATCTCTAAAGATTCCAAAGTGTCTACTTACAAGCTGTTAAGTGAAAAAG
This sequence comes from Lepilemur ruficaudatus, assembly GCA_963574885.1. Lineage (NCBI taxonomy): Eukaryota > Metazoa > Chordata > Mammalia > Primates > Lepilemuridae > Lepilemur > Lepilemur ruficaudatus. The sequence goes on along the minus strand of CAUYRT010027593.1, from coordinate 32,590 downwards.
GATGAAATGGAGGACACCCACAATAATTCTTGGACTCTTGGAGATCCTAAGACATGCTACAAAAATAGGTCTTTATTCTTAGGAAAATATAGTCAGAGCTAGCTTCCTTATGCTATACATAAAATCTTAACATCAGAGGCAGTACAGATAGTACAGATAGTTTTTGAACTGATCTCCAAACAAGCACAAACCCACTAAGTTGAAAAGAACAGGTAATTTGAGGTTTTTGGCAAAAGACAGTACTTCACACATCTAATCCAAATCAAAGAGCCTGCAGACAGTTTTCAGTGAGATGAAAGGAATGAAATAAATATAAATTCTATGGATAAATAAATGTAAAAGACAATTTAAATAAGCTAACAGAACTAATTTTTTTTAAATAAAAATACTAGTCAGGTACAAGCTTTTGTTTCTCAGTGCCAGACTCCTAAATGTTTACCAGACTACTGTTAATATCATTAAAAACCTAATCTTTGACCCAGAGTGTTAGTAATAATACTGATTTGCATCTGCAAAATACTGGTTTTCCAACTGAATGCTTCTGGTCCTGAAAAATATTTTAGGTGTATTACTGAAGGCAAACTGTGGTGCAGATTTATGTCTTAAATACTTTTTAAAAAGTGACAGACCCCAAAAGTCCATCTATTAATTTTGCCCACTTAAAAAATGTCTATGAGCACTGGTTCATAATTAGCATCTTAAGAAAAGTAGTGGCATGCCCTATTGAGTGGTATGATTACTGAGTAATACTATACCTTAAAACACCATCCCCACACATCTGTTTCTTTTATGTATTGTTACTCAAGCTCTTTATTCATGTTATACCCACCACTGAATTCCTATGATCAGATAAAAATTTTATGCTATTCATAATTACAGAGAAAACTAATTATTAGGTGATGGTGGGTATTCTTGAAATCTTAGAAACCTGAGCAATCACTTAACTAGGATTAGTGCCCCTCTCCTGAATGCATGAAGCCCTTTTTAATTTTCTCCCCTTGAAATACAGACTACATGTCAAACTGTCATAACATGGTGATCTTTCGCTATGTTTCTGATCTACAGTGACTGTTGGCTTAGCAGTCAAAAAACCTGTACTGAATGTGTCAATTTTGTCCAACTAGTTTTGATATTCATTCTGTTATTTAAAGTCTTTTCAAATATCTCATATACAAGTGAATACCTCAGATCACTCCATCAGCCCATTTCTATGTTGTTCCTATTTTATGAGAAAAATGTTTATATTTTAAGTCAGATTTGCAATAATTAGAAAAGTTTCTCATGACGCTACAATCGCAATCATGAGTGTTCAACAGCTTTTTTGTGCTCAATTTTACCTTCACTTTTAACATCTGATTTAGTTGCAATGGCTGAAAATCTTCCACAAAAAGCATGCTCGGGAGAATATTCCTATAACACAATTTTCTCACAAAGCAACTTCCTGAAACTGATAAATTAAATTTATGATCACTTTTGATTGCCAAGTAGTCTGCAGAAACAAAATCTTGCGTCTGTTTTGGTTAGGTACCTTTTAACAATCAGAATGCTTTAAAGATACATTTTTTTACCCCAAGGAAGGGACATGAGACTCTTGGATTTAAGACCCTTTCCTTGACAATATATACAAAATTTCTTAAGCTTGTCATAATCTGTCCATTCTTTGAAGCTGTCAAAGCCAAGAACCCATAAACAAATCACAAATAGCAGTAACCTACATTAGTTAACATTCCCCCTTTAACATGTTGACATTTTTACTAAAGGATTAGTTATTTTTGCATTTCCATTTCTCATATCCCATGACATTCCATATAAATTGCATTATTGCTTTATAGGCCACACAACATTCAAAAGTATGTTTATATGCATTGCCTGTTTTCCTTGATCTGGTAAGTTTGATACTGATTTTACTACAGAAATTTAAGTTTGAAAATACCACAGTATTTCTTCTCAGAACTTAATTGTTCACATCACTAATCACTACATGCATATTTAGCTCTGATTATATTGCTCAAAAACTGCACCCATTATCAGAACAGTGCAAATGATATTTAATTTTAAAATTATAATGGCTTGAATTCAAAGTTATTCAAATGAACACTGTCAAGTAATTTCACTTGAGTGTGTACATATTTCATCACCACTGTTTACATTACCCTTCTTTAAGTATAACCATCAATTCTTCACAATTTCTTTTCATCAGTTTTCCCTCCCCAGTCCCCAAACTATGAATGCCAAATAGTCTTGGAAACCCACAGCTCTGTATTTTAATGTTTTCTTAAGAACACATTTGTGAACACACAAAAGTGTTCGTCTTCAACTTTGACAATGCAGCTCTTACTTTAAATCAAACAAGCCTGTCCTAAAATCCCAACAAATAATTCTGAGAACTAAAACACCTTGACAGTGTCCCTTAAAAATGGTATGACAGTAAAGTGCCAATAGGCATGGCAATGACCTCTTAGATGGGATCATTTAACTCCTTGGAACTGGGAAATACCAGCACCAAGGATTACACTGAGATTCAATTTTACTGAAGGCTACATTTAGTTTACCCCTTTCCACAACCTATTATATTCATTATGTTAGGATGAAATGTAAATGTTTTGTGTAGCCCTCAAACTTACACTAAGATTTGAGAGATGTACTTTAAAAAAGCACGGGGTAATATATAAAATCAGTGGCAGAAAGTTTCAGTAAGCACCAGGAACTAATTTTTGTCACCCCATACTCATTTTGTAGGTAAGTTTCAACAACCGGCAAGGCACATTTACATATATTCCAATGAATACTTATTGACAAATTTTAAATTACACTCTATGTCCCAGCTATCCCAGTAACTGACATACAACATACTAAAATGATTTATTAAGATAACAAAAAACCAATTAATGTAAAACATACAGGCTATTGGCAACCACTATTCTAAAATTATGTAAGTACAAATAAACATACTGAAATGTGTGCAATTCTAAGTTTTAAACCAGAAGATTTCTATACTAACACACATTTATATTAATGACACATAAAAAAAATAAAAACTTTATTACAAAAATAAGTTACACTCGCCTCCAGCTTACAGTATAAAACAATTTTATTTGCAGGAATGCAAAATGATTGTTTGCCATGAGCATTTTGAACATATGACATGTCTGATTTTCTTGTTAAATTTGCATTTACTGGGGAACTGGTGTGTATAAAACCTTAATTAAGTATAAGTTCTGATCTTCATCGTGGTGCCTATTGGGTATGTGATATAACTGCAGTATCCCTTTGGGGAAGGGGAGAAGGGATTTCTTTATACCAAGTCCTAATGAAACTATAATTTCACTTTTGACTTTAAGCTATCAACTTAGGACTTGGCGAAAATTTTGAGGGTGATTCAATAGAGGATGCTTCACCACTGAACACTCACTGTCATCAAGGTGCTTTAGAAAATTAAAAACATAGCACAAATGATTGTACTCTACTCTACAAGTTATCATGACCTGCGTAAGAAATGGAAGGCTGATTCACATGTTTGCAGTGATCAGCAGTAAGAAATGCACTAATGAAACATACCTTTTACCTAAAAAGCTAAACTACAGCCATATACTAATTTCTATGATTTATGAAAAAACTTCAAAATATCCAAATGTCAGGCTTCGCTGTACAATTGTCAGTTTTAGTCTGACTTTTTATAAAGGGACACTGCAGTATTTAGTACAAGTTCGGATGCACTTTTTTTGAACATCTGATGTCTTACAAAAGTAACATCTTGCTAAACTATTATACATCCAAATAACTACAATATCTGAAGAAGCAAGGCTGCTTTTTCAGCCACAAAATACGACAAAAGCAAGGCCTGTTATGATGGTCATGAGGAAGTCTTACAAGCCTCTGAAACTAAAGGCAACTAAGAATGTTACATTTGGTATATTAAAATCTTACCCTCATATCATATTTAACAAGCCTTGCTTTTATCTACAAAGATTTTCTATGTACAGTACAGACAGGGTATAGTTCAATCCTCTGCTACTGAGGTAGTTAACCAACCCTTTTAAAAAGGTTCTGAAAAGAACCACTATCTGGAATGCCTGACTAACCAGCTCTGATGATTACACCTGAAACTGCATATCTGAACACAATTCAAAAGTGATTACTATAAAAAGATATAGACAATCATGATTAACCTTGGTGAGCAGAAATAAAATTTAAGGATACCAACAGAGGCATTGATCTAATACCACTGCAATAAAATTTAAATGCACAAATTCAAGAGAATATTTCAAAATACCACTGCTGGGATCCTTAATTTAAAAAAACAGGGGAAAAATCTACTTAGAGCAGATTTTTAAAAGAACTTTATTCTTTATTAAGATACCATGCTAGAAGTTATGAAGGATTTCTGTTGGAACACATTTGGAAAATAGAGTAGCTTTAGTTTAATAACTTGCACTGCAGAGAAAATTGTTAAAGAAATTCATATCAAAGTCCAAGTATTAGTTCAATGTCCCGTATTTGATTCCATGATCTTCATAGGAAGGTCTTCTGCAATAGAATATGCTCCTATACAGCCGAGATATTTAAGGTTGCTTGATTTCCTTACCATTACTCCACTGCAAGCTTCTGGTGTAATCCCACATAGCAAGTCAGTCTTCATTGTAACAGGTCAGGACCGGCCTCGACCCCTTTTCCCTGCTAGCCAGGTAACAAAAGGAATCAGTTAGATAAATCATTTTAAATTAATAATGTGTACATACATAATGATAACATTAAAAATAAAAGCTTTAACACAGTAATTCTTTAAATATAAAGTCTAACCACAAAAGTTGCCTTTAATAACTTTAAGCTTCTTTTCACTTGTTTTTACGTGCTTTCAATTAAGGTTTTTGGTTTTACACCTTTTGTGGGGTTGGGACTGGATTGAGGTTTGAAAACCCCATTTTGTTCACAAACTGATTTTATTTAAAAAAAAAAAAAAAAAAGGCTAAAGGAAAACCTAACAGAAGTTACACCTTAAGGCATTTGTCCCCATTAACTTGCAAAAAATTCCCGTTTTTGAGACATGAAGTAATCATAAAATATGCTGAAAACAAACATCTGAGATTTGA